>WITN01000326.1:0-89715 GCA_015025155.1 Lactarius quietus | reverse complement strand
GTAACTGTCGTCTTCTGCCGCTACGAGTGCACGTATGGCCTCTTCTTCTTTGATGTTTCTTCTGCACGTGACTCCCATGTATGCGCCTCTGGGTAATCATGGCAATTCTTCCAGTGTTCATGCAGACACTTGCGCTGTTTCTGTGTTTTGGCGGCTAGAGCAGGGTCTGAGCGTAACACATCAGAGCAGGAGAGCGTGTCAGGTATCTAGAGCGCTTCTCCCTTCAACTACGATCAAGTCCAAGTCACCTGGCAAGAGATCCGTCTTGTCACCAGAGGAACAGAGTTCCACCTTGCCATAGTCGAAGGTAAAGAGTTCACTTACAAGTGGAGCTCTTCCAACTGGGAAACCACCCTTGAAAACCCAGACCACCGCCTCATCGACCCTCAAGTTTATCACCTCCCTCCAGACACCCCTGACAACCCTGAAATCCTCGAGTTCACTGAAGCGCGAACACCCCCTCCCCTTGTCGAAACTCCACTGCCACCCAGCAGTCCCACTAGCATATCAACTGAGTCTGTTGACGGTTGGGGAGAACCTAACCTTTGGAACGGACCTAGAATGTAGCGTTTCCACCAAACGCTGATCCAACTTGGATCCGACGGCTTCCTTGAATCAAACGATGAGCTAAGTGCACGGCTTACAACTCAACAAGAACTCGTGAAGGGCGATAAACCAGAAAAGGTCCCCTTGGAATGGCCTAACAAGGTGATAGCTTTGACACCCAAGTTGGCAACAAGATAAGATACTAGTCACACAGACCAATGGACTCTGCTATAAGAATGCTTTGAATAGAACCTGAGAGGAATACAGGTGGAAGTCCAAAACAACTAAGCTAACGACTACTGGCGGAAACTTGCCTAATATATATAGTACTTCCAAGCTAGCTTTAAAGCTGAGCTCGAACTATAGTAACATGACCTACGACCTTATCTGCCAATAGGAATTGTCCATCAAGCCACAGGGGCTTATCATGAAACATACAGTACATGAGGCATAAGGCCCCACATGAGTCAGAGATAACACGACCATGAGTCAGAGATAAGAGTAACACATGACTCACAAATGACGACATAGAACAATAGAACAATAGAGAACCAGGATAACAAATGTCAGGGCGCAATACCAGCTCATCAGAACCTGTTCCATCAGAACTTGAACCACAAAAGGGAATGTCTAGACCTTCAGCTGTCAGGAATCGCCTCTGACCTCATGCCTACCATGGCCCTTCCAGAACCTTCCATAATCTTCCATTCTTGATACAACACCAAAGTCCCCTGAGTTATGGCTTAGGTCAGATACATACTGTGACCTGGGACTAGACCTCCTCTTCTACACGTGACATCTTCTTCGGCCTCTCAGGAATCTCGCATCCGAGGAATCGTTACATAATACCAAACCTTCCATCCTTGAAGTCCCATGACTTATGGATTAGACCAGATACGAGGCATGATCTGGGACTTTCATGTGATCTGATCACGTGACCTTCATCCTTCCTGTAACACTTGTGCCAGTGTCTGCGGTCGACAGGTGGACGATCATTCCACTCACTAGCTGGCGTATACGGAGGGCTTCATCCTCCTCTACTTCATAGTCTTCTTCTGCCTCAGGGTATCCATCGGCCTGGGCCCATATGAGAGCGCGAACTTCTTCTTCTTCTTCACTATATTCTGGCTGACCTAATACCCATGTGTGTGCTTCAGGGTAATCTTGACAGTTCTTCCAATGTTCATGGGTGCACTTGCGACGTTTGGTGTGCGCAGGGTTCGGTACGATGTCACCATGTGACATAGAAGGTGTTGGTGTGCTAAAGAAGTGTGTGACTGTGGATACAGACCAGATACCCCACCTACTCCACCTAGTGTAGTATTGTGGGCCCCAGGCAACGCCTATCTACCCTTTATACAATAAAGAGTAGATTTCTTGTTCAGATCCAAGCTGGAAAACATCGGAGAAAGTATAGTCAATTGGGCTATCAATCTGGCGTCTCAAAACATTCAGCAGCGCCCCCAGAACAATCAACAGCGCCAGCTCATCCAGCAGCCCCATAGAAGATGGACCCACAGAACACGTGTGGAATACCCTTCCATACACGAAGAAGACCTCTGTCTCAATTCGCCGTCCCAAGCCCAGTTGTCCCTAGAATTAACCAAGCTGGTCCTCTGAACCAGTGTACCCATCCATCAGAGGACCCCCAGCTCCACGCCCAGTAAACCCCATCGCCAGGCAACACTCCACTAGTAGTGAAGAAGCCAACTACCTCCAAACAGAGACAGTACAGTTACACTGCCATTATCCAGAATCTGTCTACATAGCGGAGCACCTACCTACCAGAAGACCAAGGGAACTCCAAGCATTCAAAGAACACTGCAGGTTGCAGTACGACCAACACCAAATTTCCCTAGACGTTCACCACCCCTTGAGTCATATTAGAGAATTCACGTCAAGCATCCTCAACTTCCAGAACTACCTTTGGAGGAGCAAAACCACGGTCACCTACTTTGGTATTTATGAAGAATACCATTGGATCCACCGACAAGTCAGACAAAACCAGCCAGACAAAGCCATCTTGCAACCCGCCTACAAGATCCACTACCAGTGGAACGAAGACGGTTGGACTGTCACCAGATTACCCCGCCATTAGTGAATGAGCCAAAGTACAACTCCAAAGACAAGAGAACTCACAGAAGAGGAAGAGAACCTCATTCCAGCAAGCATCTACGACACATTCTTTGACCTAATCCACGAAAGAATTAAAGGCGAACTTCTTGAAGACCGGTCTTCAGCAAAGACGGTCACTTTCCTTGGTTTTTCCTAGACACCCTTGAAGAAGTTACCATCAAAGACTTCGCCAGAATCCACCCCCACATCTCCCACGTCCACAATCTTGATTACAGCTCACTTATTGGCGATTACCGGTCCAAAAAGGTCGAGTGGTCATACGATAGAGAAAGGTGGGAATACAAGAACAGGAAAGAAGTCAAGTTCTCAGATTCCGAAGAAGAACCTTCGGATCACGAAGAGGAAGCAACCTCTGCCCAAGAAACCCAACCAGAAGCACAAGGTTGGTCACGACCTAGAACACCACCCACAGGCGCCAGATCAGTGCACAGTGAATCAAGTGACCAAGAAGAGGTCTCCCAGATCCTAGGAAGCGTCACCAGAAAAGTCAAGGTGCTTATCACCACAGTATCCCAGCCACAGACACCACAAGCAGTTCCAGGCGCACTTCCAGTAACCCCAGCAGAGGCATCACAGTCATTCCTACCTACACCGTCGGCTACAGCATTCCCACTTCCACCAGCACTACCCCCAGTACGCGCAGCCACACCTACTCCCAGCCAACGCCCCAGTACCCCTGCTCATTCCAGTCGCTCCACGTCTCCAAGTCAACCTAGCACACCCAGCACACCAAGTACCCCAGCAAGCATGTCTGGTTCAGCAAACACCAAGTTATTGGGATCCCCCCCAGAGTCATTCGATGGTAGCCCTGCAAAGGCAGAAGCCTTTTGGAACAATCTAGAGAACTACTACTACCTCAACGAATCCACGTATTCAGATCAAGGAAAGAGGGTTTCAGCCACTCTAACACACTTCAAAGTCGGCACGTCTGCCGGAGAATGGGCTCAAGATAAACAGAAGAGAGCCTTGTCAGTCACGCCTGTCGATTTCGGAACATGGGTAGATTTCCGCGACAGTTTCAAGAAACACTTCGTCCCAGCATATTCGAAGCTGGAAGCCACCAATGCCATGTACACCTCCAAGATGGGCGGACACCCTTTCAATGAATGGTACCAAGATTGGTCACATTCCCTCCCGGAGTGGAGCCAATGAAGAAACCCAGATGTACGCCTTTAGGAAGGCGCTTCCCATGGCATTACACCAGAAGATAATGGGTGTATCACCACAGCCTACCACGCTAGAAGACCTAGCAGAGAAAGCAAGAGAGTTCGATCGACTCTGGCGCATGTACAGCCCCCACCACGTTAACAGAAGCTCTGGCCCACGTAACCGCGCCATAACCACAGATGAAGATCACGCCCAAGTCAATGTCACCACAGCACCATCACGTCCCCGATGGGAAGATATCAAGGCAGAGAAGGACAGACGCTTCAAGGACAAGCTCTGCTTCTACTGCGGAAAACCTGGTCATAGGGCTAAAGAATGCCGCCTCAAGACGAGCCAGTATAATCAAGGGACAGGAAATAGACGTCCAAATCCACGCCAAGGAAGCGACTTCAGAGCTCGCGCCACAGTAACCCAAGAAGATCAATTGTGGAAGAAGAACATACCGAAGAGCATCCGGCCCAGGTAGCGGCCATGTATCACAGCCCACGTCCCCAAGTCATGATTCCATGCCCTCATTCCTGCCCTGTCAATGAGGATTTTTGAAGCGTCCCTCTGCTGCACTGTCAGTTGGGACTTTACGTTTGTCCAGGTCTAGTTTTGAGAATAGGTTTTCTCTCCTAGAGACATTAGACTCTGAGCCTGTACCCGGTGATACTATACAAATAGACGATCATCATCTATTACACTCAGAGTGACTCTAGTGGAAAAACAACTGGACGAGAAATCAGTGCACGCGCCTTGCTAGATAGCGGCGCAGAGGGGATAATCATAGATCAAGACTTCGCAACCAAGAACAAACTCACCCTGCGAACACTAGTCAACCCACTTCCAGTAAAAAATGTGGATGGAACACTCAATAAGAGGGGATCAGTCAAGTACACTACAATCCAGAAGATCCGCGTCAAGAATATGGATGACGCCTACCACGAAGAAACATCAGAACTCTATGTTACCATGCTAGGGGACCATGACATTATCCTAGGAACGGATTGGCTCCATGCACACAACCCAGAAGTAGACTGGGCCTTGCCACAGATCGCCTTCACAAGATGTCCCAAGAATTGTACCTTATCCAAGTACCCCCTAGTAATCACGTCCCGAAAGCCGCAGACGCGTGCTACCACCATCAATGCCTTGCATCCAGTAGAAGACACACCCATGATAACCGAAGATGCCTTTGCCCAGGAAGCTATGGAAAGCTTCCTGTATCATCACAGTTTTAGCAAGTATGATGATCTTGCTATCCGGTCAAAGTCCACTGCCAGTACGGCTATTGCAGCAAAGAATGCACCCAAGCAATCCCTTGATCACATCCCTGCCCAGTATCACAAGTATTCCAAGGTTTTTAGCGAAACAGCTTCACATCGCCTCCCAAAACACCAAGCATGGGACCATGCCATAGAACTCAAGCCAGCCTCGAAGATGCGCAATTGTGGCATCTACAGACTCACACCCAGAGAATCAGCGGCACTCAAAGAATATATCACGGAACATTTGCGGAGAGGATACATCCGCCCTTCCAAGTCCCCTATGGCCAGCCCCTTCTTTTTCATAGATAAGAAGGATGGCAAGTTACGCCCAGTACAAGATTATCGTGCCCTCAATGATGTTACTATCAAGAACGCCGCCCCTTTACCATTGATTCCCGAGTTAATCGACAAACTACGCGGTGCCAGGTACTTCACCAAGTTGGATATTCGTTGGGGATACAACAATATCCGTATCAGGGAAGGAGACGAACATAAAGCTGCCTTCAAAACCCATCTAGGCTTATTTGAACCCACTGTCATGACATTCGGCCTTTGCAATGCCCCTGCCACGTTCCAGACATTTATGAACAACATCTTCGAAGATATGATAGATGACGGACACGTTGTTGTCTATCTGGATGACATCCTGATTTTTTCCGAAGACCCTGCCTTGTTGGACAAATTAACCCATGAAGTCCTTACACGCCTTGAAACCCATGATTTATACCTCAAGCCTGAGAAATGTGTATTTGCTCAGACGTCTATTGAATACCTTGGGATCGTCATCTCAAATGGACAACTCAAGATGGACCCTGCTAAGGTCACAGGAATCACAGATTGGCCTACCCCACGCACAGTCAAACATGTCCAAGCATTCCTTGGTTTTTGTAACTTCTACTGCCGATTTATCAAAGATTTTTCTACCATTGCCAGGCCTTTGTTCGACCTCACTAGGAAGGAGATTCCGTTCCTCTGGGGTACCTCACAGGAATCCGTGTTCCGCACCCTCATCCATGCTTTTGTTACAGCCCCTGTTCTTGCCCTCCCTGATCACAGCAAACCCTTCCGACTCATCACTGACACTAGTGATTTTGCCACGGGAGCCATTCTTGAACAACCAGATGCCCTGAACAGATGGCACCCGGTTGCGTACCATTCTAAATCCTTGCAACCTGCGGAGCGGAATTACGAAATTCATGATAAAGAACTCCTTGCCATTATCCGCGCTTTGGATATTTTCCAACATTACCTTGAAGGTCAAGACGATAATCTTGAAATCTGGTCTGACCATGGCAACCTAGTTTATTTTGCCACCAAACAGAAGCTCACACGACGTCAAGCGCGTTGGGCTTTATTCCTTTCACATTTCAAGTTCACCATTGTTCACAAACTGGGCGTACAGAATAAATCAGATGCGCTGTCCAGGCGTCCAGACCTTAAAGAGGGGATAGCAACTGAAGACGAGTTGCGTGTCCTCTTGGACACCAAGTTTTTCACGATTCGCGCAGCCCACCCAACGGCAGTCACAGTATTGGGAGATACAACACTACGCCAAAGAATCAAGTCAAGCCAGGAATATGATAAAGATGTCAGCATTGCCATAGAAGCTATCTTGAAGAATGGCCCAAGATCCATTGTAAAGGGCCTAGAAGAATGGAACCTAGAAGATGGGATCATTCTATTCAGAGGACAAGTCTACGTCCCAAAAGATGACACCCTTCGAAGAGACATTGTCAAGAGATATCACGACCATATAGCCACAGGACATCCCGGAAGATGGAAGACCTACGAAATAGTATCAAGAGAATTCTGGTGGCCAGGAATATCCACCTTTGTCAAAAGTTATGTGGACGGATGTGCCACATGTCAAGCAACCAAAATCAAACCAAGAACTCAAGTACCACTGTTACCGAACCAAGTACCCACAGACGTGTGGGGAGTTATCACCATGGACTTCATCACAGACCTCCCTACCTCCCAAGGATATGATTCCTTATTCGTGGTAGTTGATCGCCTTAGCAAAGCCACCATTGTCACCCCTTGTAATAAAACCATCACAGCCAAAGAAACATCCAAGTTGTACATGAAGAATGTCTGGAGACGAACTGGACTACCACGCCAAGTTATATCAGATAGAGGACCCCAATTCGCTTCTAAAGTCATGCAAGAAGTCTGGGAACGATTGGGAGTCAAATCCACCATGTCCACAGCCTTCCACCCCCAAACAGATGGAGAAACAGAAAGAGTCAACCAGGAATTAGAGCAATACCTCTGTGTCTTTTGTAACTTCCAGCAAGATAATTGGGTAGAACTGATACCCTTCATGGAATTCGCGCACAATGCTCGCCAACACAGCGCCACAGGAAGATCTCCCTTCGAAGTCTGGTATGGATTCAAACCAGAATTCATCCCCCAGTAAATTTGCTACCAAGATTCCCACGGTAGAAGAACGCCTTCGTACCTTAGACCAAGTACGGTCCGAGGTTACAGCAGCACTTAAGGTAGCTGCGGAAGTCATGAAAAGATCCAGGGTACCCACCATTTCCCATGTGTTCAAACCAGGAGATCTAGTCTGGTTAGAAGGAACCAATGTTCACACCACGCACCCTAAAGCCAAGTTAGCCCCTAGACGCCATGGTCCATTCAAAATAATATCTACATGGGGAGTTAACTGCAAACTCCAACTACCCAAGTCATGGCGAATCCACCCAGTCTTCCACAGTTCCCTAATATCACCATACAAGGAAACCCCTGCGCATGGACCTAACTTCACCAGACCTCCTCCAGATATAGTTCAAGGAGAAGAAGAACATTACGAAGTCGAAACAGTACTCTAGTCCAAAGTGTCACCCAATAAGAAAGGGATCTTGTACCTCATCAAGTGGAAGGGCTACCCTAGTTCCGAAAACTCATGGCTCCCTGCATCACAAATGAAACATGCATCACTCCTAGTTCACCAGTTCCATACCAGAAACCCCTCTGCACCCCGACCAAGTAATCTAAGAGTGCTGACGGCGCAGCACGGCCTTAAAGAGGGGATACTGTCACGAACCTATACCTCGGTCCGTGACTTATCCGGAAAACTCAGGAATGCGCAAGGGAACGCACACACAAACCCAGGAATACGAAGTATTGGTCTAGTGGAACTAGCCAAGACGATGCACGTGAAAGGATTGGATAATCCTTTCCTTCCTATTCAAGAAAGACCTGGTCCGGAACCAAGACTTACCAAGCGAAAGGTCAGATGACCTCACATGACTTGTTTGTTGATCAATCAAAAGATTGTTGATTGATAAACAAAGTCCATTGATTGGTAAACGGAGATTGTTGATCAATCACCTGACGAGTGGAGCTTGTCAGGGGTTAATGCCATTGGACGATATACTTAGAAACCTTCCAGCACATTCCATGCTATCTTTAGAACGCTTCTAGAGTATTCCATGGGCCCACCCGTGGAGCGGAGTTGGGCCTCCCCTAAAGTATGCACAGACCATGTATTCAGGTATATAAGCTGGAGCAATGTAACAGACAGTCCCTCAGACTGTCCACTTGCGACATCCCCACTTGTACATTCCTGTTGTTACGCTCAGACCCTACGCCAACCCACAAGCAGCGCAAGTGTCTGCATGAACACTGGAAGAATTGCCATGATTACCCAGAGGCGCATACCTGGGAGGCACGTGATCAAAAGGACATCGAAGAAAAAGAGGCCATACGCGCACTCGTAGTGGCAGAAGACGATAGCTACCTCACTTATGACGAGGCATGCAGAGTCCGCCAGCTCGTGAGTAACTTGATAACTCGCGGTAAATCCCCAGATGCTGGCAGGAAGATCATTACAGGACGGATGAGGGTCACATGATGACCCCCAGGTCATGGGATCTGACCTAAGCAATAAGTCAGGGGGGCGCGTAGGATGGAATTGTCCCAGGTCACAGTACGTATCTGGCCTAACCCATAACTCAGGGGACGTTGGAAGAAGCCATGGAATTGGCGGAAGACAGTTGTGTCCCGAAGACGACCAACACGACAAATAGCGATTGCGAGGTGTAAGACCAGCGACCTGATGCTGCCGATACCAGCGGGCCGGGTTTGATCCCCTTTCGGGAAAGTGTTATTGATGGATTAGTTCAAGGAGCGCCTGTGTTAGCGCCGAGGCCATTGCTTACTGTTGCATGGCGATTTGATGTGTGGATGACATTTTCCACTTATGCTTACTATGTAACGTTTCTACCAAAGTTGTTCCGACTTGGAACTCTTGATGACCTTGAACCAAATAACAGACCGACGGCAGTTGAATAACAATGGTCGAACACGAAGACGAACCAAAGGACAATGGCTTCGCCTTATACTGGAAGAATACAACAGGGATCTTCAAGAGATGAGAGGACAGATCACACAAGGATCAACAAGATGAGAGAACAGGCAAACTAGCCAACACTTCTATTGACTGAGGTAGATCTCAAGACAACGAAGATAAGGTCTCGTCTATCAAGACAGAGCACCTTATATACACTACAGGGCTGACTTCTAATCTGAGTCCCAAATAATAACAGGTATCGTACCATATCGTATCGTCCAATCAGCTATCCGGGATAAACGACCCAAGCATATCAACCAATCAATGAACAGGGATAAGCCCATACAGTACATGAGGCAGAAGGCCCCACCATGAGTCAGAGATAACACTATGTGACTCACTATCGTCCAATCATCGTCCGGCACAACATCAGCGCATGATAAGTACAGCCATCAGGCAACATCAGAATGTTCCAATCAGAAAGAACCTAAACAGGACAGAGCCTAACCTGTTGGGAATCCCGCATCCAACTATACCCTCTCAGGAATTATATCTCGACCTGAGGTGTTATGTTCGTGGTCTGACTTAGACCCTTCACGCGATGGCAAACAACGTGACTTAGCAACGCGCGTCAACACACGAAGGTGTGACTTGTCCCAAGGACTCTTGAAAGAGCCTGTTGAAACGTAATAAGTACATACGTATCTTATCTATAGCAGTTACGACATTTACAGTAGTATCGTACATATGATTACCATATTAGGGTACTCCGTTATGCACAAAAGTGGGCGCAACTCCAATCTGGAAGGCGCAAGTCTTATCAGTATCACACGTGGTGATATGGAAGACTTCAGAGGTGTTTCACATCAGGCGTCACTGAAAACGCGATATTGTGGACACCTTTAATCATCACTTTTACGCAAACGGACATGGGTAGACCATAGGGACCGGTTTTCCTATAAATGAGGGGAGTAGAGCCCCTCTAAGAATACAAGTCGTTCACTCTACGCACACTTGAGCACTCCACTCTACAAACCACTCTATCAGTCTCTATACCTTCACAAGGTGAGACTCCATGACACTGTTTGCTGCGCTAGTTGCTGCGCAACAGGTTATGGGCCCTGCTACATGGGTACCATTGCGTTCATTGCGAACGACGATGATTGTCGAGCTGTTTAACTACAGTTGCTGTTGTCGACAACACCATCGAGGTTACCTTTGGCAACCTGGCATTGTGTCCCTTGACGGGCGCAATAAGACCCCATCGTGAGGTACCGACCAGTTCTCGGAGGAGAATGTCACGGACCCCTGGGGCAGCTTCTACCTCGCTAGTACGAGGAAGATAGCTAATGCCAAGGCTCTCTTTTTACTCACACCAGTATTGTGAATAGCATGCTGATGTCTCATCAGCCTTCACAGATACTATGTCGTCCCAACTTAACACCTTCGTCTCCGTCTTTGACGGTCAGGACTATGGTAGCTGGGCACGTGCGATGAAAGCCTTTTTGATGGCTCAAGGACTTTGGAGTGTCGTAAATGGCACTTACGCTTGTCCTACCAAGCCAATCAAACCTGTCGAGCCGACACCCATCGCCGTTGATGCCACTGATGCTGAGAAAGATGCTCTCAAGAAAAAGAGGGACTTGTATAAATCCGAACTCGAGATCTTTGAGTCACTGGACGATGACTATCCTGATGACTTAAAGAAGTGGCAGGACAAAAATGCCATGGCGATTGGCAATATGACCCTTCGTCTCTCTGCAGCCCTTCAGCAGAACTTTGCCAGCTTCACTGAAGCTGAAGATTTCTGGAACAATCTGAAGGATGCTTACTCGATTCCTACAGTCCCTAGCATCTACAAAGACTTTAAAGAGGTGATCAGTATACGGTTCAACCCGAACCAACATCCTGGCCCAGTCTTTGATAAAATGGTGGCAGCCATCGGACGTCTTCATGAAGTAGACTTTGGCTTTGGACTTACTTCACGGAACATGGATCTTGACCCCCTCCTCCAAGCTATGATTGTCATGGCTAACTTTCCGTCTAAATGGGAACATTTAGTCCCCATTATCCTCTCATCCAGTCGCCTCGACAAACTCACTATTGGTGATGTTCGGACGATTGTTATAAATCACTATGAGACGGAGGCTAACAGAGGACGAGTCAAGAGCGGGCAATCTGCCCAGAAGATCTCTGCCGTGAAGCGCAAGCGCGAAAACCCTCGCTTTACCAAGCAGGGTGCTCAGCAGCAGCCTTCATCGTCCACCACACCCTCTACTAACCAGCAGCGGTCTAACAACCAGCGCGGTACTAGAGGTGCAGGACGTGGCAAGTTCGTCAAGGGCAAGGGTCGTGGTCAACCCCAAGGCCACTCCCACATCGCATCCGTCGCCTCACTCCCATCTCCCACTTCATCCACCATCGCCCATATTGGGCATTCATCCGTTACCACCCGCACCGTCTCTAAGTCCCCTCCTACTACTAGGACTCCGGGAATCTACCCCTCTGTAAACAACGCACTTACGCTCGCTGAGCGTTTGGAAGTCCCAGCGACTATCCAAACGACGAAGACGCTTGAGCAGCGCTTCTCTGATTTCGATCGAGAAGTCCGCACACATTCCAATTGGAACCACGACGAGGAGTATGACTCCAAAGTCGATATCGACATGTCGCAGCCGGGTCCTTCTAATTATATGAAGGACTTTGAGCGCACATCTACCTACGGTGAGTCAGAATTGGCCTCCGTCTTCGATGATATGTCATTGGACTCACGAGACTCTGATAAAGAGAATCGTGCTCCGACTCCCGAGACAGGGGAGTATGAACTTCACGAAGTAGGGTATGTCGGTCACCCCAATCTTCCTCCTCTGGAAGTTGCTGTTGCGTCTGGCAAAACCTACCATCTTTACACTAAAGATGAGTATGGTAATTGCACGCATACACAAACTCTCAGAGCTCGCAGTTCTGCTGAGCTGATGGATATTGTCTACAGACAACATCAGGACTTTGTGCGGAGACAAGGGGAAGCCATGATGCATGGAGAGGTACTGGAGCCTACGACTCCAGAAATGCGGATCATAGACCAATTATATGGGTCTCGAGATGTGACCCCTGCAGGGTCTCGTGTACCAACGCCTGAGCCTGATTTATCGGCTTGGGACCCGATGATGAATAACGAGGACACCGTTTCCCTTGACTGGGGAACAGATGAAGAAAGGTACGCCTTTCTCACACAGCACTTATACAATGCTGACAATCAGACAGCCTTGGACCTCTTACTAAAAAGTATAAGGATACCAAGTTGTAAAAATAAAAATGTATCGTCTGTAGTGTCTCCATTGTACAGTATGAATATCGGCGCGCTTGATGTTTTAAAATGCGAGCATGGTCAATATTTCACACAGTGTGCTAAGTGTCGGGAAAAAATAAGCTCCATGTGGCTATTAGACTCAGGAGCTTCGGCGCACTTCACTAATAGGATTAGTGACTTCATTGAGTATGAGCCAGCAGAAGAATCTGACCGGATACCGGTTAGAACTGCGTCTAATACTATCTATGTAGAAGGATCTGGAACAGTGCTTCTTAAACACTACATAAATAATGCTTTAGTAACTACTAGAGTGCATCCAGTCCTTTACATACCTAAAATGACAACGCGGTTGCTTTCTATGGGAGCATTCTTACAACAAGGTATGCGTGTAATGGGCAACGCGCAACATATTACCTTGTACCATAAAGTACAATCGTTTGTCCAATGTAAACCCATTTTAAGTGGACATCCGTTATATTGGCTAGATGCGCAATCTATTGAAGTAGAAGCACAGTCGGCAGAAATGCCACTGATCTACAAAGTAGATTACGATCTTATGCATCGTCGCCTCGGACACCCATCCAAAGAGGTTCTAAGACATGCTAAGGATTATACAAAGGGTTTTCCCGAAGGAATTACAATTCCTAATACTGATGGTATTTGTCCAGGATGTGCGCAAGGCAAAATGCCTTCAGCATCTCATCCACCATCTGATACTAGGGCTAAAGCTCCTTTTAGTCGTATTCATTCCGATCTAAAAAGCTTCCCTATACCGTCATACCATAAATATAAGTATTTTATCGTCTTTCTAGACGATCATACTTCATATGCATGGGTATCACTCTTACGCGACAAAGCTTCGGCAATTGGCACGCTTAAACAATGGTTAGCGTTAATTAAAAATCAATTTAACGTTACCATAAAAGAGTGGATGTCCGATGCCGGCGGTGAATATAAATCAGATGTGTTCCTTAAAACTTTAAAAGATGATGGCATTACAGTGCTACAAAGCGTACCTCACACGCCACAACAAAATGGGCGTGCTGAGTGCTTTATGCGCACTATAATGGACAAAGCACAGTCAATGCGACTTGATGCTTGTATACCACAGTCTTGGTGGGAATTCGCAGTATTACATGCTGTACATTGTTATAATAGAACACCTATGAGTCGCCTTAAATGGCAAACACCATATTTTCTATTAAACGATGAAATTCCAGACATTTCACATCTCAGAGTGTTTGGATGCGGTGCTTATGTGCACATCCCAGAAGCTCGGCGTATAAACAAATTATCCCCCAAAAGCGAGCTTATGATCTACTTAGGTAGACCTTCTGGAATGAAAGGTGATGCCTTTATGCATCATCATAATACCGTATTCTATTCAGACAAAGCTCTGTTTGATGAAATGTTATTTCCTAATTGTACTACTGGACCAAAAGACGGTAGAACAAGGGGAACAACCCAGTTGAATAAACCACCATCTAATCAACCACCCATTGATGCGTCTGAAGACACCACTCCTGGTGATCTTGACTCACCACTTCCCGAGCTTCTTAAAGGGAGACGCGCTCGACAACCCGACGGGGTTGATCAGGTTCCAGATGAACCTGAGGCTGCTGTTCAGCCTGATGAGCCGCAAGCTCCGCCTCACGTACCAGATCCTGTACCTCCTCCATTTGAACCGAGGAGATCTGGACGATTGAGGAAAACAACTACTCTTCCTGAAAATGTCTATGGAGACAAACCTCCTAGTAAAACACTAGCAGACATTGAGCGAAGTCGTACTTGGCGAAAACTGGTAACAAACCAGCCGGGTAGCTCTCGGCAGCGTTTACGCCAAGATCAGCTGATTCCAGGAGGAATTCCTGAGCAAATCGAGGCTGATCCTCCAAGTACAAAGAGTGACTCTTCGCATGACTCAGAGGATGAAGTAGATCAGCAGTTGCTGACCCGCCTTGCTCAGGAAGGGGGAGTCAAATTCCTGGATCTATTGCTTGCCAAAGCAATTTCACCGCTAGATCTGGAATCACCTGATACCTCCAATATACGTGAATGGACCTTTAAGGACATTCTAAAAATGCCAAGTGATATACAGGAGGAGTGGCGTAAAGCGTGTCGTGAAGAGTTAGAGTCTCTTCACAAACGCAAAGTCTTTGAACTCGTTGACCCGCCGAAAGGCAGAAAGGTCATCAGAAATCGATGGGTATTTGACTTAAAGTCAGATGGCCGGAAGAAAGCCAGGCTTGTAGCCAAAGGCTTTTCTCAGGTTGAAGGCATTGATTATGACGAAATATTCTCACCCGTGGTACGGTTTGAGACTGTTCGGATGATGTTAGCGCTTGCAGCGTTAAAAGATTGGCACATCTCCGGATTAGACGTCAAAACAGCCTTCCTATATGGTGAACTCGATGAGGAACTATATATGGAACAACCTGAAGGGTTTAAAAACCCCCGCCAGAAAAATAAAGTGATGCGTTTAAAGCGTGCCATATATGGACTAAAACAAGCTGCTTTAGCATGGTGGAAAGCGCTTGATAAATCCATGGCCACGATAGGATGCACACGCTTACTATCAGACTCAGGTTTATTTGTTAACACAGATAAGACCATTGTAGTGATAGTATATGTCGATGATGTTCTATTTCTTGGAAAGAACAAGTCTGACATTAGTTCCTTAAAGGAACGCTTTATGAAAATCTGGGAATGTCGTGACCTTGGTGATACCCAAGAGTTCTTACGCATGCGCATTATTAAATCCAAGGGTCGAATCCTTGTTGATCAAGTAGATTATCTACATAAAGTGCTGCAGCGTTTTAAACTCACAAACGCGAAAGCGGTTCCCACACCGCTACCTGAAGGGTATCAACCAGTACCCAATAAAGGTTCACCAGACCCAGAAATTCGTGTGTCATTCCAACAAGTAATAGGATCACTCCTATATATCATGATTGGAACTCGACCAGATATTGCCTATGCAGTGACTAAACTCGCGCAGTATGCTGCAAACCCCACACAAGACCATTTGAATAGGGCACTATATATTTGCCGCTATCTCATTGGTACTTCTAGTTACGCTTTAGTCTATGATGGCAAAAGCGATGGGGGTTTATTAGCATATGCGGACTCTGATTGGGCTTCTGACCCAACAACGAGAAAGTCTACCACAGGCTACTTAGTTAAATTAGCTAATGGAGTATTCTGTTGGAATTCTAGAGCGCAGAAGTCAATTGCGCTGTCTTCCACAGAAGCAGAATACATGTCTATCTCAGATACGAGTAGACAGTTGGTCTGGATTCGATCTCTCTTTGAAGAGATTGGAATATCCTTAGAACCAATTCCATTATGCGGAGATAATCAAGGCTCCATATTCCTTGCTTCTAATCCTGTACAGGAAAAGCGAATAAAACATATAGACCTACGCTACCACTACATTCGCGAGGTCATTCGCTTAAAGAAGATTGAACTATTGTTCATTGAAGGAGCTGAGAACCCCGCCGATTTATTCACTAAGAATCTGGGACGCATAAAGTTTCTTAAATTTAGGGAACAACTAGGACTTGAGTTTTACTCATCCTAGACAGAGAACGAAATCGTTGCATAGATCTCGGAAGAGTCTTACATTCAGATGGCATACCTATGCATCTGAGTCAGACCCGATAATCTTAGAAGACGTGTCGAGTAATGCCTTTGCGTGGCACACTCACAAAGAAGTGGAAAAGATCGAGCTTTACCAAAAGTTCAGTCTTAGTCCCAATCTTCTTCACGCGACTCTTTCTCTCTCAACACCGATGACATGATAAAGGAATACAACCTACGAATAATACGCGAATGATTCTTTGATTGCTGTCATCAATAATCTCTACTGTACTATATTACTTTGCTCAGTACATACACAGTATACTTAGCAAGGGGGAGTGTTGAAACGTAATAAGTACATACGTATCTTATCTATAGCAGTTACGACATTTACAGTAGTATCGTACATATGATTACCATATTAGGGTACTCCGTTATGCACAAAAGTGGGCGCAACTCCAATCTGGAAGGCGCAAGTCTTATCAGTATCACACGTGGTGATATGGAAGACTTCAGAGGTGTTTCACATCAGGCGTCACTGAAAACGCGATATTGTGGACACCTTTAATCATCACTTTTACGCAAACGGACATGGGTAGACCATAGGGACCGGTTTTCCTATAAATGAGGGGAGTAGAGCCCCTCTAAGAATACAAGTCGTTCACTCTACGCACACTTGAGCACTCCACTCTACAAACCACTCTATCAGTCTCTATACCTTCACAAGGTGAGACTCCATGACACTGTTTGCTGCGCTAGTTGCTGCGCAACAGAGCCTTCCTAAGAGAGTGATGACAGAAGCGGGAGAGAGAGAATCCCAACTAGATTCGATGATGGTACAAGAGAGTCAAGCTGTCGACTACATCAGTCGACAGCCACCTTATATCCTATCTCGACTGTACGCCTTCGTCAGCGATACAGCCACTACTACTAACGCTGAGTAACGTCCACTAATACTAACGCCACCACTACTACACCATCAGTCATCGTACAGTAATCCTCAGTCATCGTACAGTAAGAGTATCAGTAATCCACATCGTAAGAATGAGTAATCGTCCCCTTTGATCACGTCCCCTCGGTTATTGGTTAGGTCAGATACCTACTATGACCTGGGACGTAACATGAGGTAATTACCGTTCCCCCGTGACTTATCCTTTAGACCAGATCCACGTGGTCTGGGGGTTGCTGATCACATGACTAGTCATGTGACTCAGACTTACACAGTCCTAAACGAACGACATCGCCAGTGTTGTTGTCCACAATGAAATGATCTTCAGTACTCAACATTCGCGCGACCTCATATGTCTCATCTGCATCCATTTGCAGCGCATCTTCATCTTCTTCTTCAGTGAACCGCACTTCAGGGGGGTCTTCAGCCTTCACAGGCAACGTGAATCGCACTTTCGTTGGCTTGGTGACACCACTGGCCATGACACGTGATCCGCACGTGACATACTATTTGCTTATTGTTCTCGCTTACTGATGCGATGAGGTGGGCTTAGTGATGCCCCATGGTTGCTTACTCACTGGTTGGAGGTGCTTGGTCACTCATTGGTGGGGACGCTTACTTATGGCTTATTGATGCCTTATTCATGTGCTGATTGATGTGAGTCATCATGCTTATTATTCACTACTCATACTATGTGTGTTGCCTTTGTGGCTTGACGGACATTTACTATAAATACTATACAAGTTGCGCTATGGTTCGCTAGCTTAGTTGTCTTGATATCCACCTGTACTCTTCTCAGGAAATTCAGACAGTCTTAAAGCAGAGTCATTGTTCAGTGTGACTTTCTTGTTGCCAACTTGATTGTTAGGCGTCGCCACCTTGAAACGTACCTCAAGCTAGGCAGTACTAGGGGGCCTTATTGGTTATTCGCCCTTTACAAGTCATTCAAGTTGTTCCTGAGTTTAGAAGCCATGCGCTTTGCTCAGAGTTGAAGCAAGGAAGACCCATCAGATCCAAGTCGGATCAACGTTCAGTGGAAACTTACACCTGTCTTCTGAGCAGCTTCCCACCATTGGGTTGTTCCTCATCCTTGTCTTGTTACTCGTGGTCCATTGTTCCCTGTCCTTGTTTTACTTCCTTGTTGGTTCGACGTTAGCCACCCTGTTCCTCGTGATCCTTGGTCTCGCTGTTGCAGTTAAACAGTGAGACACTCATCACACTCCCAGTCTCAAGTGATTCATGGGGGGTAGTAGCTGATGTACTCACAGCAGCTTCTTCACTCATTTTGATGTTCTTGTGTCCCTTTTGCTATGGTATTCTGGCCTTATTTTGTCAGGCCAGGGCCCATAACCTTTTGATATATGTGCAGTGTGTATGTATGTGTATGAGAGATATTGGCACAGTGAGTTGAGGTCACACTCCTATTCCATGTGGCCACCATTCTCTATCCATACATGTGTGTCACTATTTATCGCTGACTCATCATTTAAATGCACATGTTCCCCTACAGGGGGGGGGTGTCTTCCTCCCATGCATTCAGCTTGGATGCAATGGGGAGAGGTGGAGTACAGAAGGGGTAGAGCATGGCACAGTGGGAGGTGAGCAGGGGAGGTGAGAAGGGGTGTGCAGAAATGAGGGACAGGACAGGGGTGAATGACAAAAAGGTCATGCATTTTTTGTTGATTGGCCTAGTGTGGGAAGCTGCTTACCTTTCATATCCAATTGGTCTATGTCACTCCTCTCTGCTTCATGCTTCATTCCTCCTCCTTTCCCCTCTGCTGTGGCCACAGTTTTTTCCTCATCTCATGAGCCCCCATAAGGTAGGAGAAATAGTATAAGTATGAACTTACTTTAGTTACAGGTACTCTTCACACTCTACAGTGGCAACTTTCAATGTTGTAGTGTTATCACCTAACGCTGGTTCGACTTGAACCGATCTGTGACGTGATGCTCGAGCGTATGGATGAATCTTGACGACACGGGCAACTTAGCTAAGTTGCACAGCCACTAGGTCACTTGATTGACACTAGGGTATCCCGAAGGACAAGCTTCAATCGAAAGATTGGAATGGAGAGACGAAAAGGCAAATGGTGATGATCCAAGAAGACCAAGCTAGAGAGCCTTGGTCTTTACTACACGACTTATATACAGTTACACGCTGGCTTTAAAGCGCAGCTTAGAATCCAAACCCTAGTACAACTATCCTAGGAATGAGTCACTATCTATCCTGAAACACCGGCGAATCCAACTACCAGCGACGCATAAGTGTCCATGACTAATAACGGCTTACTATCGTAGTCATAACCAAGTAGTAAGCGTCCCGAACTCCGAGACCTCGTAATGATGATGATTGTCAGTCCGCAACATGTCAAACCGTGACATTACCCCTTTTTCAGGCAGAACGTCCTCGTTCAAACACCCAAGGTGTTACGTGCGCGTTGCACGTGAGCCTGACTTAGGCAATGTAGTGAGAACGCGGTGACTTAGCAGTAGTCTGACTCAAGCACGAAGGCTGAGTTACGTCTCAACGCACGAAGGCGGAGTTAATGCTTGACTTGATCTGACGCGCGGTCCCGAAGGACGAGAGGAGAGTGGAAACTGGGCTTTGGATAGAACGCGAGAATGTTACAAGAAATCCAAGCTATCGACCACAACAGTCGATAGCTTCCTTATATAGTACCCTACTGCAGTCCGCCTTCGTCAGCGAGACCGCCACTACTACTACTACTCTCTGCTGTGTAATCGTCCACGTATGCTTGGTAATCATACAGGAATCGCCTCAGTCATGTATCAGTAATCGTATCAGTAATCGTCCACGTATTGGTAAGTATTAGGGAGCGACTCGTCATCCCCCTTACCATGCTTCTTCCCGTTGCCCCCTGACTTATGGGTTAGGTCAGATACGTACCATGACCCGGGACGTTACATCACCCCCTTCACGAGGGTGAGCGCCCTCGCTCTACTACCCAATTGGGCACTGTGGTGAGCCCCACATCCGTCTCGTGCTCGTCTCGTATCCTCAGTATCGCGTGAGCCCTACCCAGCCGCTTCGCCGAGTGTCGTGAGCGATCGACGTGCACGAAGATGTCGTCTTCGAGCTTCTTGATCGCCGCTTCTAGTTCCTTGATGACTTCCTGGGACGCGCGATAGCGCCTCACTTCGGCAGCGAGGGAAATGTCCCCTAGCCGAGCAAGGGCCTCATCTACATGGCGCCGTCCCTGGAAGTCAGTGCAAAGGTACAACAAGTCTTCGCGACTGTACTCAGCTGCTGGCCCCATGTCTCGGCATGGTTCGGCGTGTATGTCTCCGCGGTATATGGGCTCCCCCCTCCCCATTGTTCCAAAGGCCTCTGGGTTGTCGAGCATTCTCACCCGTACATATCTGGCGGGGATGCGCCGACCCTCGTGCTCGATCACCATGGGTACCCAGTTCATCCCGTTGTTGAGGGTGAACCCGTTGGGGGTAGGCGATATGGGACGGATAGGGCGCCTTGGCGCATCCGCTCGGCGCGTGTTGATGGGTGAGGCATCGCGGGCCTCTGCGTAAGACGGGAGTCCTCGCATGGAGTATCCTTCCTCCGCAGTCGGTCCATAGATGACAGCAACCGGCGGTGCTCGTCCTTCGTCATCCAGGGTTTCATCGGCAATGTCGTCTTCTTCTTCGTTGTGGGTAATTCGAGGGGGCACGCGCATAGGGGCGCAGTGGCAGTAGCTTTGGGGGTTGTCGCATCTTGTGCAGATGACATGGGCGTCATGGTATGAGCCGTCGGAGGACTCGTCACTGTCGTAGCGATCGACAGCGGTGGTGGATGTGAAGGCGGTGGAGGGCTGGAGGATACTTGCCTCATCAGCCGTTGTATCCTCATCCGTCTCTCCGTCGGCGTCATCTTCGTTACTTGGTCCAACTGCCATGAGGTCATTACCTCCTTCAGCAGCCCGTAGTCCCTCCTCATCTTCCTCCACTCTTCCGCTTGCGGGTGTGGGGAATTGCCGGCGAGCCTCGGCCAGGTCTCGCTCTTGTTGTTCTCGTTCGTCTCTATCACGCTCGGCGACCGCTCGGACCTGTTCAATGGCGGAACAGAATGGGTCGTCAACGTTGTTGTTGGCGTCGTAGATGATGAGTTCCTCGACGGGAGGGAAGTCAATGGAGATGAGGGTGAGTGGGACATGTGCCATTGGAATGGGGGTCGATGTCTTTGTTCGTCTAGCCGTCGCTGTTTTTATGTGAGTCTCGGCGTCTGGGTTAGACCGCTTGAACTTCCTTATCTCTGTTTCTGCGTGGACATCGTTCCACGGGACCCACTGATTGTCCGAGTCTGGGTAACCCTTCCATTTGATAAGGTATTGGAGTTTGCGCCCTCGTCCTTGTCTTCTCGAGTCTAGTACCTTTTCGACCTCGTATTCTTCCACGTCTTCTACCAATTCAGGTGGTGGGCGTTGATAGTTTGCGCCATGAATCAGCGTTTCTTTGTAAGGTGTGAGAAGATCTGTATGAAACACATCATGGATGCTCCACTGTGTGGGAAGTTCGAGTCGGTAGTTGACGGGAGACATCACCTGGACAATCCTGAACGGTCCATGTCTCCTGGGCGCAAGCTTTGTGGTTGGCTGGTTGGTTCGTAGATGACGTCCTTCTAGCCACACTCTGTCCCCTATCTGGTATTTGGGGGTGTCACGATGCTTGACCCATGACTGTTGCGCTCGGCGCATTTGATCTTGTGCTTGATTTCTTATCTCTTTCAATTGTTCTAGTCTGGCCGTGACTCGTGGTATGGGTGATATTTTATCCGTCCAGTTAGTGTGTGGGTGATATCCCATCAGTAGCCTAAATGGGGTTTCGCGTGTGGATTCGTTAGTCCAATTGTTATGCGCGAACTCAGCTAGTGCTAGATGGTCGGCCCAATTGTTTTGTCTCTCGTTGGCCCAGAGCCGGAGGTATTGCTCCAGCATTGGTTGGTTCGTTCCGATTGTCCGTCCGTTCGTGGGTGATAGGCAGTCGAAATATTCTGTTGTATTCCCAGGATTCGACATAGTTCTCTTGTGAACTTGGACGCGAATCGGGGGTCTCGATCGCTGATCAGTTTTGTTGGTAGGCCAAATCGTGCGACCACATGTTTGGCGTATAGTGCGGCTGTTTCCTCGCCCGATATTTCCTCCTTACATGGTATGAATATTGATGCTTTTGAGCAGTCATGGTCAGTGACTGTGAGTATGGAATCGTACTCCCTTGACTTCGGGAGTTTGGTGATAAAGTCGAGTGCCGCTACCTCGAATGGTGTTGCTTCCGGTTTTGGGAATATTGGTTGTAGCGGCGCTTTCGTCCTCTGCGTGTTGACCTTGCATCGTTGGCACTCCGCACATCCTCGTACATATTCAGCGATGTCTTGTTTCATTGTGGGCCACCAGTAGTGGCGTTCCACTATTTGAGTTGTTCGGTTTATTCCTGGGTGTCCGTGAATAGGGGGGTCATGATGTGTGGAGATTACTTCTCTAATCTCCTTTGATGTCCCCGTGACTACTAGTCTCTGTCCTTGGTACCACCAGAGTCCGTCTGTTTTGGTTAGTTTGTGGGGGTCGACCCACTTGCGTATCCTCTGCTCGTCCTGCTGTGGCTGGGTGTTGATTGTTCGTATGAACAGTTTGTCTGGCAGGACCGTGATGTTTTCGTTATCCTTCTCTCCTTGATCGTAGTCGGTCCGTCGTGAGAGTGCGTCGGCTCTTCCATTTGCAGTTCCTTTGACATGGTGTATTTCAAAGTTGTACTCTGCCAATTCCAGTACTTCTCTAGCGATTCGTCGGCTGATTTTCTGGGGATCTCGCCAGTAACGCAAGTTGAGATGGTCCGAGAATATGCGTACTTTGTGTGGGGATCCAGCTAGCAGGTGTCTCCAATTTCTCAACGCCTTTACGATAGCTAACAACTCCAAGTTGTAGATATCATAGTTCCGTTCGGCGGCATTGAGTGTTGCTGAGTAGTACCCCACAGGGTGTCGTTTTCCATCTGATTTCTTTTGTAGCAATACTGCTCCTACAGCGAATCCTGATGCGTCTACTTCTAGATCGAATTGTTGTTCTTGATCCGCGTGTGCTAGTATGGGTTCTGTTGTGACCCGTTGTTTGAGTGTATCGAATGCTGCTTGGTGTCTTGTCGTCCATTGCCATGGTTCGTCTTTGCGCGTAAGTTCGTTCAATGGTTTGGCAATGTTTGCAAAGCCTCTGATAAATTGCCTGTAAAAGTTGCAGAAACCAAGGAAAGATCGTACGTCCTTAACTGATGTAGGGGATGTCCAGTCGCGAACACCCGAAATTTTGATGGGGTCCATGCGTGTTACCCCCTCTTCAAGGATTACCCCCAGGTAATCAATGCTGGACGCGTTGAATACACATTTTTCTGGTTTGAAGAAGAGGTCGTGTTTTTGAGCGACTTCCAGGACATCACACACTGCCTTTGATGTTGTTCAAGTGTGTTCTTCTGTCGTTCGTGGCTATGGCGATGTCGTCCATATAGACCCGAATGGTCGTTCCATTGGGTTCGTGTTTTGCTATCGTTGGTTGGTATATCTCGTTCATGAAACTTTGGAACGTTGCTGGTGAGTTACACAGCCCAAAGTACATGACGGTTGGTTCGAAAAGACCACGTCGTGTTTTGAACGCGGCTTGTGTTCGTCTCCTTCTTTGATTCGTATGTTGTTGTATCCTTGGCGCACGTCTAATTTGCTGAATATTTGCGCTCCTCCAAGGTCCCTGATGAGGTCGTCAATAAGTGGGAGTGGATATTGATTTCGTATTGTCCACTCGTTGATTCGTCGATAGTCCTGTACGGGTCGTAGCTTTCCGTCCTTCTTTTTGATGAAGAAGAATGATGACGCGTACTGGGATTAGAGGGACGGATGTATCCCTTCTCTATTTGTTCGTCGATAAAGTTGTCTAGTGCCGCGTCTTCAGTTCTCGTCATTGGGTAGATTTTGCAGTCTATGACGTCGGGCACTCCTTTCTTGAACTCGATTGCGTGGTCGCAGCTCCTTTTGGGGGAACCGCTTCGATTCTTCTCGTTGAATACCTTTGTGAATCGTTGGTATTCTGCTGGTATTGTGACCTCGCGGTGTATTGTTTGGCGTCTACCGCGAGTTCCACCGCTGATTTCGTCCATATACTTGTTCTCTATGGTTGTCACGATTTGTTCTTTGCTTCTGTTGTGAATGTTCGTGATACCCTTGCGTCGTCCTTTTCTCCGCTAGTAGTCTCGCTAGTACTGCTTTTCTATTTTCGGGTTAATTGATCGTAACACTATAGGGAGTTGTTTCTCATCTATAGTGGCATGGCGCCAGCTGAACCTTGGTTCATAGGTTGCGAGCCATGGATATCCCAGCAGTATGTCTTCTTTTCCTATATCGGTGATAAGGAAGCGCATTTCTCTTTTTGTTCCTCCTGTCTCCACGTTAAGCGTAGATAGTGCGTGATCTGTCCCGCTTTATTAGTGGTATCGTCGATATTGTAGATGTTTTTGGGCTTATCTAGTGCCCGTTGTCCCAATCCCATCCTTTGACAAATTGTGGATGGATGAAGTTGTCAGTGGCCCCTGAGTCCACTAACGCTTTGATGTCGGCCATGTTGTAACTTGCACGAATAGACACTGGTACTCTCATAGAACGGTAGCGCATAATGTACACAGAGTTACAACGTATTGCCCTCACCCAGGCCGCCGGGTTCAGGCGTTTCCAAAATCCTGTCCCATCAGTTGTTGTAGGACCAGGTCTTTGACTTCTCGTCATCTCCCGCTACTCCTCGTAACCATTCCGCCGCTTTCTCTTCCTTGGTTGCGGGGCCCTGTAGTGGCTTCAGTAGTGCGTAATTGCGTGTCGCGGTGTCTTCGAGGCTGTCTGCAGTCGCGACTGATATGACCCATCTTCTGGCAGTTGTAACACTGCGTCTGACTGTGGTCTCGTTTGAATTGTCGTTGGATAAATCCCCCCGTGGTGGGAACGGTGGTTGGTGTTCCTGGGGTGGTTTGCTATTATTTCCTTGGCTCCTGCTAGTCGTCCTCGTACACGATCTGCTGATGTGTCCATTCTGTCGTCATTAAGTGGGGCGAGCAACTTAGCTAATGCCCTCCTGTCGTGCGTCCTGGTTTGAATGCGTCAAGGTTTCCCCTGACTGTTTGCATATGAATCCACTTTTGCTGCCTCTTCAGGGCGGATTCCCTCCATTCTTCGTAGTTTCGGGGGTCGTCGTGCTGGTACATGGTTTCGTACAGCGCCCTTGGTAGCCCTTTGTGAAGTATTTGAGCGTTTGCTCGGCGTTGATGTTGTACCCTGCGTGTCGAACCAGTTGCTCGAACTGGGCGATGTAGTCGTCGATCTTCCCATCCTTCATGTGTATGCCAGCGTTGAGCTGGGCTTGGGCTCATTCCTTGCTAAGAACATCTCCGAATTGTCTTTGAAATGCGTTGAGGAGGTTTTCCCACAACCTGTTGTCGAATTGGTTCGTCCCAGTGGCCACTTCGTTGACGAGCCATCGGCTCGCGGACATTACCCACTGGTTAACCGCGTTTCCCTGTATGTATGTGAGGAACAACATAGCTTTTTGGTACTTGTTCTCATGGCTGAATGGTTGGCGTTAACGCCTGCGTAGACCTCCCATTGAAGGATAAACGCTTCTGCTTGCGATCTTGCTCCTGTGAATGTCGGTGGTGGGTTACCGATAAACTTGTCGTTCCCATTTGATTGGCTATTGCTGGTCCCCTGAGGTGGTCCTGCCGGAGGTGGTCCTGCTGGAGGTGGTCCTCCTCCTCCTCCTCCTTGTGGCCATCCGCCGTTGGTGGTCCTCCTCCTCCTCCTGACTGTCCCTCGCAGGTGGGAATGGTCTGTTTGCGGGTGATGGCACTCGGTTTCGATTGAGTCGGAATTCGTAGAACATATCATGTTCTGGAATGCTTGGCGCGTCGGGTACGTCTGGTCCCATTGCTCGATTAACAGCTTGTACGTCTTCTGGCTGTAGCTGTTGGACGTGTCCCGTTTGCTCGTTGATGACGAGCCGTGGTGGTGATACTTCTGTTTGGTAGTCATGTAGCTGTATGGTATTCCTCGAATTGGTTCGGGGATGTGCAACTCAGCTGTTTGTGCGATGAGTGCGTCTATTTCTGGTGACTGCACTGCGATTTCTTCGGGTTCTGCTTCGCTTCGTGGAGTTGGTGATCGTTCGCTGGTGTGACTCGACGGGGCTGGGGTAGTTGTTCGTATTGGAATTTGGCCGCAGGTGGTTCCGTGTCGAGGTTTATTTCTTGACCGTCGATGGGTCCTTGTTGATCAATTGGCCGTGCGTCGACCAATGGTACGTTGATATGTAAATCGTCGGCTGCTGGTCGTGTTGCTTCAAATAGTTGTTGGTGTTGCTCCACCTAAGCTCAACCCAGCAGCAGCGTTCCTTGTTAAATACTACGGGATGAAAGCGCTGTGCGGTAGCTGCTTCTGCGTAGTACCCTGTGTTATTTTCTTCGGATCTTCTGGTGTCCGGTATGTGTCGCCACCTTACTCGTCCTATGAGGTAACGAGTAGGCGCGTCTCGTTCTCTTGAGTCGATGCGATAGGGCACGAAGTCCCAACCGTCTTTGGTGTTGAGAGTTGCCACGGCGTTTGATTTAGTAGAGCTTGGATTTAATGTTACGTGCGCGTTGCACGTGAGCCTGACTTAGGCAACGTAGAGTGAACGCAGTGACTCAGCAGTAGTCTTACTCAAGTACAAAGACTGAGTGACGTCTCAACACACGAAGGCGGAGCTTTGATTTTCAACACGCAGCCCCGAAGGACGAGAGATGAGAGGAGGAATCCAGCTTTGGATAACAAGTTGAGAGTGTACAAGAAATCCAAGCTATCGACCACAACAGTCGATAGCTTCCTTATATAGTACCCTACTGCAGTCCGCCTTCGTCAGCGAGACCGCCACTACTACTACTACTACTTCCTGCTGTGTAATCGTCCACGTATGATCGGTAATCGTACAGTAATCACCTCAGTCATGTATCAGTAATCGTATCAGTAATCGTCCACGTATTGGTAAGTATTAGGGAGCGACTCGTCATCCCCCTTACCATGCCTCTTTCCGTTGCCCCCTGACTTATGGGTTAGGTCAGATACGTACCATGACCCGGGACGTTACATACACAGTCCAAAGTACATGACCGTTGGTTCAAATAGTCCCCGGCGTGTTTTAAACGCAGCTTTGTGCTCATCGCCTTCCTTAATTCTGATATTGTTGTACCCCTGTCGGACGTCTAGTTTAGTAAATATCTGTGCTCCCCCGAGGTCCCTGATGAGATCATCAATAAGGGGTAGTGGATATTGGTTCCGTATCGTCCAGTCATTGATTTTTCGATAGTCCTGGACAGGGCATAGTTTTCCGTCCTTCTTTTTTATGAAAAAGAATGATGATGCGTACGGGGATTTTGAGGGATGTATGTATCCCTTCTCTACTTGTTCATCAATAAAATCGTCCAACGCAGCATCTTCTGCTCTGGTCATGGGGTAGACCTTACAGTCAATAACGTCAGAGCTCCTGGTTTGAAGTCAATGGCGTGGTCACAGCTCCTTTTGGGTGGAAATTGTTTTGAGTCTTCTTCGCTGAATGCCTTCGCAAAGCGTTGGTATTCTTCTGGTACTTCCACCTTTTTTGTATATTGTTGAGCTTCGACTGCTAGCTGGACTGCCGATTTTCTCCCGTATACTTGTTCTTCTAGTTCGCCTACAATTTGCTCCTTAGTTTCTGTGGTGAACATTCTTGCTATGCGTATGTCTTTGGTTTCCTCCGTGAGGAGTTGCGCCAATACCGCCTTCCTGTCATTAGGGTTAATCGATCGCAACACTATAGGTAGTTGTTTCTCATCTATAGTGGCGTGACGCCAGCTGAACCTTGGCTTGTAAGTCGCTAGCCATGGATACCCCAGCAGCACATCTTCTTTGCCAATGTATGTAATGAGGAAGTGCATCTCTCGTTTGGCACCCCCTGTTTCCACTTGTAGCGTTAGATAGTGGGTTATCTGTCCTGCTTTATTAGTGGTATCGTTGATGTTAAAGATGTTTTTGGGCTTATCTAGTGCCCGCTGTCCCAGCCCCATTCTTTTAACGAAGTTTGGGTGGATGAAATTGTCGGTGGCTCCTGAGTCCACCAATGCTTTTATGTCGGCCATGTTGTAACTTGCACGAATCGAAACTGGAACTGGCATAGATCAATAGCGCATAATGTACACAGAGTTACAACGAACTGCCCTCACCCAGGCCGTCGGGTTCAGGTGCTTGAAAAATCCTGCCCCATTAGTTGCTGCAGGACCAAATCCTTTACGTCATCTCCTTCGCTTGCCACTCCTCGTAGCCATTCCGCTGCCTTTTCTTCTTTAGTAGGCGCAGATGTGGTTTTGGTACTTTGTGCTTGGGTTCCACACTGGCGCCGTGGCTGCCTACAATCGCGGCTGATATGTCCCATCTTCTGGCAGTTGTAACACTGTATCTGGCTGGTGTCACGTCGAAATTCTCATTGCCTTTGAAGGAATCCTCCACATGGGGGATATGGGGGTCGTGGTGGTTCGGTGTTTCATCCATGAGTGGCGACTATATCTTCTGCTCCTGCAAGTCATCCTCGCACTCGATCTGTGGACGTGTCCATTCTGTCGTCATCCCTGAGAGGAGCTAATAACTTAGCTAATGCGCCTCCTTGCACGCGTCCGGGTTTGAAGGCGTCCAAGTTTCCTCGGACCGTTTGCATGTGAATCCATTTTTGCTGTCTCTTCAAGGCTGATGCCCTCCATTCCTTGTAGTTTTGCAGGTCATCATGCTGGTACATGGTTTCATAGAGAGCCCTGGGAAGTCCTTTGGTGAAGTACTTGAGGGTTTGCTCGTTATTGATGTTGTAGCCTGCGTGTCGGACGAGTTGCTTGAAGAGGGCGATGTAGTCGTCCACCTTCCCATCTTTCATGTGAATGCCAGCATCAAGCTGGGCTTGGGTGCGTTCTTTACTGAGTATGTTGCCAAATTGTCTTCTGAAGGCGTGAAGTAGATTCTCCCATAGTCAATCGTCGAATTGGCTAGTTCTGGTGGCAACTTCGTTGACAAGCCATCAGCTGGCAGACATAACCCATTGGTTAACCGCGTTTCCCTGAATGTAAGTGAGGAACAACATAGCTTTTTGGTACTTGTTCCTAATGGCTGAGTGGTTGGCGTTGACCCCTGCGTATACTTCCCATTGAAGTATGAAGGGCCCTAGATCCGGTGAACATTGGGGGTGGATTACCGATAAATTTGTCATTGCTTCCTCCTTGAGAAGCGTTAATTGCTGCTTGAGGTGGTCCTCCTCCTCCTGGTGATCCTCCCCCTCCTGGTAGTCCTCCACGCGGCCATCCTCCGTTGGGTGGCCCGCCTCCTCCTCCTCCTGGTGGTCCTCCCCCGGGCGGTCCCCCCCTGTGTGGCAGAAATGGTCTGTTGTCTGGTGAGGGTATTATTGCGCGATTCGTTCTGAACTTGTAAAACATATCTGGTTCCCCTTGGTGACTTGGTGTGTCCAGGACATCTGGTCCCATGGCACGACATGCTGCGGCCATGTTGTCTTGGGCTAGTGGTTGTATATGCCCAGTTTGTTCGTTTATAACGAGACGAGGTGGCAATACTTCTGTCTGCGTTTGTTACGACTGTCCACGCATGTTTCCTACGTTGATCGTTTCACCTGAACTTTTGTTACAGTGTTCCGTATCACATGGGCTATCAGTGGGACCATTTTCACATTTTGATTCGTATCTCTTACGCCCCGCGTGCCGTCTCGTACCCATGACTCCTTGTTACTTACTAAAACCTTCTGTCTCATTCGACGCGGTTCCATATGACATCATACTAGTACGAGTACTAGTAGTATTGGTGGCAATCCTAGTACTGCAGCTATCAGTAGTGGCATGGCTCGATTCGTATTTAACATGTACTCTTACTGAACAAGGACCTTAGGTCTGAGTTCTTGAATCTCATCGACTTCACGCTGTCACACACCCAGGGCTGCATCCAAGTCCAGTCGACTTGTCAGTTCCTACCTTCTTCTCTACGATGATTGGAGATACTTCGTATCAACTCCCTCGCTCGTATATTCATGACTCCGCCTAGGGTAATCCCCTACGCTCTTGCATACTGTCGGCACCTTATCCACGACCCTTGTCGGGGGAAGTCTGGGCATCACTACGCCGACATCGACACCAGAACCCCTCGCATAACAGGTACTCCACACTCGCTGCTCAAGTCGAGCCGATATGTCCAGTCGAACGTAACAGCGTTGCCATGATGAAAGGTATTCCTCTGATAGGTTCTGGTAGATGTAACTCAGCTGTTCGTGTTGCAAGTGCATCTACTTCCGGAGAGTGCACTGCTATGCTTTCTGGTTCTACTGATGCTTCGGATATTGTTTGGTGAGGTTCACTAGTATCACTAGTTGCTGCTGGAGTTTGCGCTCATAGTTGGAGCTCAGTCGGAGGTGGTTCTGACGCAAGATCTCGATCTTCTTGGCCATCGATTGGTCCTTGTTGATCGAGGGTTCATGCTTCCGTTAGCGGGATGTTGATGTTGAGGTCGTCTGCAGCGGGTCATGTTGCTTCGAAATAATGGTTGGTGTTGCTCCACCTGAGCTCAACCCAGCAACAATGTTCTCAGTTGAATATGATGGGATGATACCTTTGTGAGGTTGCTGCCTCTGCGTAGTACCCTGTGTTGTACTCGTCATCTCTCCTGGTGTCTGGTACGTGTCTCCACCGAATTCTTCCCACCAGGTATCGGGTGGGAGTGTCTCGTTCTCTGGATGTGATTTGGTAGGGCTGGAAGTCCCAACTGTCTTTGGTAGTGATTGGCGCCATGGCGTTCGAATGAAGAGAGCTTGAGCTTAATGTAACGTGCAAGCTGCATGTGAGCCTGACTTAGGCAATGTAGTGAGGTGAACACGGTGACTTAGCAAATACTGAACTCAGGCGCAGAGGCCAAGTAACATCTCAACACACGAAGGTGGAGTCTTGTGATCTCGGGTAGATCCTATCTCAACACATGAAGGCGGAGCATGGGGTGTTTTAGCACAAAGGTCTGAGTTGTCTTTGAGCTGACGCAGAAGAGGGCCAAATGCCCAAGGTGAGGAGCAGAGAGAAGAGTCGTTTGATACAACAAGACGAGAAAGTAACAAGAAGCTCAAGCTGCAGAATACAAACCATTCTGCAGCCCTTTAAGTACCAAACTACTACACGACCGCTTTTGCTTACATAATCATACATGCTGACACATCCTGACTGAAACCTACTACCGTTATCCTAGGAATTCGTAAGAGATGACTCATGATTGTTAATCGATGAGTCATGTGACTGACGAGCAACTCGTCATTGTCAGTCACCCTTGGTAATCGTACATTAGCTGATCCACAATGACAAGTCCGTGACCGAATCATAACAGCTATGGTAAATGTCACGTTTGACATCGTTCAGACTAATGGTTACAGTTGTTCGGAGTTCGGGATACTTACTCATCGGTTATGACTACGATAAGTAAGCCCTTATTAGTCATGGACACTTACGCATCGTCGGTACTTGGGTTCGCCGACGTTTCAGGTATTTTTAGAACGGACTATGACTTGTTACTAGTATCACTGTACTAGGGTTTGAGATTCAGCTGCGCTTTAAAGCCAGTGAGTAACTGTATATAAGTCGTGTAGTAAAGACCAAGGCTCTCTAGCTTGGTCTTCTTGAATCATCACCATCATCCCCGATCTCTTCTTGTTACTAGTGCCTTTGGTACTAAGTGGTCGTTTGGTCATTGTCTTACGTGGATATCGGATCCATCGTATATCGTCATAGTCTTGGACTACCCTAGTGTCTCTGCGACCTAGTGGAGAACGTGCAGTTATGTCTACAGATTTCTTGTCACGCACTTCTAGTTGCCTAAGTCAGGCCAGCGTTAGTGATAACGCTACATTAAGACCAAGCTTATCATTGTGGCGTCGCAAGATACAACAGCAAGTCGTTGGACGACATTCGGAGAACCAGTTATTTGGTTTCCACAAAGAGGAACGTGAACGGTTCCACAACGTTTTACCAAAAACGCAGCGTGGACAATAGTCGACGATATCAAAGGATACTACGCGAGAAACGGAGAAGACGCATTCCTTCACCCAGTTGAGTTTGACTACGATCATCTTTGCTGGATAGAACTACAGTGGTTTGAAAGGGCCCGAGAGTGGGAAGGACGTCGAGTTGCTCCCACCTCTTATGGATTGGATATCCTCATAAGCGAACTCACTCGACCAGAAGCACAGTCACTTGGAGCCATACTACCTCCATCCCCTACTACCATACCCTCAGAACAACAATCAAATCAGCAGGAAGAACCAGAGGTCATCACCATTCAAGAATCGGTGCCCATCATCAAACAATTGGCAAGGGTCACCGAACAACTACACATTAGCCCAGTTATGGCTACTCAAACCACCCATCAAATGATGGGAAGAACGTTTACACTTGATGAGTTAGCAGATGTCACGATCTGACATCGTCTCGCCTTCGGACAACGTCAAGACGCGTCGTTGCATGCATGAACATTGGAAAGACTGCCAAGATTACCCAGAAGCACACAAATGGGTAGGCAAAGATCCAGAATACGACGAAGAAGAGCAGGTACGCGCTCTAGTGTGGAGTCAAGGAACAGACGAAGAAGATTATATTGGAGAAGGAGAAGCGTTGAGGATTGCCCAACTAGTGAGTGGAATGCTAGTTCATGCAGAGCCCTCCAGTGCTGGCACCTCTACTGCAGGACGGATGAAGATCACGTGATTATGTCACATGATAGTCCCGGGTCATGGCATGTATCTGACCTAAGCGATAAGTCATGGGACTCGTTGGATGGAAGGTTATGGAAGACCATGGTAGGCATGAGGTCGGATGCGGGATTCCCGATAGCCGAAGGTCTGGACAATTCCCAGTATGGGTCGATTCTGATGGAAGGTATTCTGATGCGCTGGTATTGCGCCGAGACATTTGTTATCTTGTTATCTTGTGTTCTGATGTCATTTGTGAGTCATATGGTTGTCTTTATCTCTGACTCATGTGAGGCCGTATGCCTCATGGACTGTATGTTTCATGATAAGCCCCTGTGGCTTGATGGACAATTCTCATTGGCAGATTAGGTCGTGAGTCGTGTTTACTATAGTTCGAGCTCAGTTAGAATACTGTCTTGGAGTACTATAAGTAGTTGGCAGGTTTCGCCAGTAGTCGTTAGCTTAGTTGTCTTGAACTTCCACCTGTATTCCTCTCAGGCATAGTCAAGCATTCTTATAGCAGAGTCATTGGTCATTGTGACTATTCTTCTCTCATTATTCACTTGTGTCAAGAGTTATCTTCAAGTAACGACGTATAAGGGGACCTTCTGTGGTTATTCGCCCTTCTCGCGTATTTTCTAGGTTGCAAGCCGTGCGCTTGACTTAGAGGTGATACAAGGAAAGCTTTTGGGTTCAAGTCGAACCAGCGATTGTTGGAATCGTGACAGCAGACTTACGCATCGCAGGGTCGGATCGACCAGACCCCCCAGATCAAGATCCCTTTCCAGGAAGGGGATTCCCTATACGAATGCCACCAAACTGGAGACTGCAAGGACCGCCAGGAGGAGGATCGCCAAGAGGAGGACCACCAGGAGGAGGACCGCCAGGAGGAGGACCGCCAGGAGGAGGACCGCCAGGAGGAGGACCGCCCGGAGGAGGACCACCAGGAGGAGGACCACCGGGAGGAGGAGCAGGTGGGATGCCAGGACAACACAGTGATAAGTTGTGGGGCAATGCCCCAACCATATTCACAGGAGATCGATCAAAACTTGAAGAATTCCTTCTTCAATGGGAATTATATGAAGGCATCAACATCAATAATCCTATGATGACAATACCATATCAAAAAGCTATGTTATTCCTCACCTATGTGCAAGGACCCCATGTCACTGAATGGGTAGGATCCATAAGCGCATGGATGAGACTACAAGTTCAGGTCAACCACATTCTTCCCACCAATCAATGGTTATGGGATAGCGTCATGCTATCTTTCAAACGACAGTTTCGAGACACGCTAAGGGAAGAACGAGCCCGAGCTGAACTTCGATGAGGAATCAAGATGGAGAAACAGGATATTGATGCGTACGTCGCTCGGTTTGAAAATTTGGTCCGTCTTGCTGGCTACCGAGTAGATGAACCTTTAGTGGTTGAATTATTCGCCGAAGGATTACCCCGCAAATTATATGAAAGTTCCTATACATTGGACAAACCCCAGACATACGAAGAATGGCGCAACAGTAGCATTCAAAGGCATGGAGAGTGGATCCACATGCAAAATAAATTCAATCAATTCAAGAATCAATCCACGATGTCTCGTTGGCCAAAGGCCTTTCAAACACCCACTGGATCAAACACCATGGACACCTCTGCGGACCGAACCAGGGCAAGAGGACGCCTGGCGAACGCAGAACAAGTATTAGAACAAGACCAGAGAGGACAATCGCCTAGGCAGCAATTCCTAAGGCAAGGACGACCCCCCTTCCAACCACAAGAGGGGTTCTTGAGGAGACGTCAACCTCCCAATTTAAGGGAAGTCGTCTGTTACAACTGTCAAAGGAAAGGACATCTCAGCAGGAATTGCACTCAGCCCCGTCAACCTCGCAGTAATGCACGAGGTCTCGAAGTAGTGGATGATCGAAGTGAAACAGGAGATAACCTACACATCGCTCAAATGGTGGCTGATGAAAGATCAGCAACCCAGCGCAAAGACGATTGGTTGTGCATGGCCGTAAATGAAACCGAGGAATTCAAAGACCTCGCAATGCAAGAGCTTATGGGAAAGAAGGATTTTGGGGACGCCTGAACCCGACGGCCTGGGTGAGGGCACTACATTGTAACTCTGTATACATAACTCGCTTCCGTTCTATGCGAATTCCAGTATCCTGTCGAACAAGTTACAATAAGGCCGACATTAGAGCGTTGGTGGACTCCGGAGCCACTGACAATTTCATCAGCAAATGATTCATGAAGAAAATGGGATTGGGATCAGCTCTGCTGGTACAACCTCGAAAAATATTCAATATTGACGACATGTCAAATAAAGGGGGGATGATCACCCATTATGTCGATCTACAAATATTAACAAAAGGAATTCCCAGGACAATGAGATTCCTTATTACTGATCTAGGACAAGAGGAATTGCTTCTTGGGTATCCATGGCTCAGCGCATTTGAACCAAAGTTCAGCTGGCGACATGGAACGATTGACGAAACCATCCTTCCGATCATCATCAAATCACTATCGCCCTCCAGTAATGAGAGTGTCATCGCCCAACAACTCTCAAAAGACGACAAAAACAACATCATAGCCACGTTGCAGGTGGAAAGTATCATCAGCGGGGCGGCGACAGAAATGGCAATTGCGGCGGGACCACAAAAGAAAGCAAACATCCCTCCTGAATATAATGAATTCGAAAAAGTATTCAGTGAAGAAGAATCACACCAGTTCCCACCATCACGGGAATGGGATCATGCAATCGACTTCAAGAAAGACACTCCAGACCACATCAACTGTTCGATATATGATCTATCTCTCCGAGAGGATCATGAAGTCAAGATGTTTATCACGGAGCATCTGAAGAAAGGTTATATTAGACCTTCCAAGTCGCAGTACGCATCACCATTTTTCTTTGTCAAAAAGAAGGACGGAAAACTACGCCCCGTACAGGATTACAGACAGATTAACCAACACACGATTTGCAACAACTACCCACTTCCCCTCATCCAAACCCTGATTAAAGATCTTAGTGGCGCTCACATTTATACAAAACTCGATGTTAGATGGGGGTACAACAATATTCGAATAAAGGCAGGAGATGAACACAAAGCCGCGTTCAAAACTCCATATGGACTTTTTGAACCAACTGTCATGTTTTTCAGATTGACTAATTCCCCAGCTACATTCCAATCAATGATGAATGCCATCTACAAGGATACCATTGCAACACATGAAAACAAAGGGACCACCATCCGCGTTTACATGGACGACATTGGCATCGCCACGTGAACCAACTTACACGATCACGTGGCCACGGTCAAAGATGTTCTTGCAGTTGCACAAAAGTACGACTTATACTTCAAACCGGAAAAGTGCACTTTCCATGCTGCATCCCTTGATTACCTGGGGGTAATCCTTGAAAAGGGGGTAACACGCATGGACCCTGTTAAAATTGCGGGTATCAAACATTGGCCCACACCAACCAAAGTGAAGGACATACGATCTTTTCTTGGCTTCTGTAACTTTTATCGCCTATTTATCAGAGGATTTGCGTCGATCGCCAAACCTCTAAACAAACTTACAAAGAAAACGGCAGAATGGACTTGGGGAACGCAACAACAAAACGCGTTCGACACCCTGAAGTATCGAGTAACAAGCAAACCGGTGCTGGCACACCCAGTATTACAAGATCAATTCGAATTAGAAGTAGACTTGTCAGGTTTCACGGTGGGAGCTGTACTACTTCAGAAGAAATCTGACGGCAAAAGACATCCAATAGGATATTACTTGGCAACACTCAACGCAGCCGAACGTAATTACGACATTTACGATCTGGAACTGCTGGCTATTGTCAAAGCATTACGACATTGGAGACCACTCCTAGCCGGATCACCACACAAAATCAAAATCTTTTCCGATCACATGAACCTGAAGTACTGGAGGGAACCACAGAAGATCAGTAGACGGGTAGCAAGGGAAGTACTCAAATTATCCGAATACGACATAGAAATTCATCACATCAAAGGAACAGCAAATGGACAAGCAGACGCACTCTCACGCTGACCAGATTACGATCAAGGAGAGGAAGATAACAACAATATCACGGTTCTACCCGATCACGTGTTTGTTCGAAATGCAACCACACAAAGAACCGGAATGCCCAAACACCCCCAAAATATCCTCACCGTACAAGAAATGACTCCAGTCAATCCAAGCGATGCACAAGATGAAACTGTGCTCAAAACATGGATAGACCCCCATAACCTGAAAAAGGTAAACGGAGTATGGTACAAACAAGGAAGACGAGTGGTAACCAAGGGAAGTAAGGAGAAACGAATGATCGCAGAAGCTCACCACGAACCACCAGTATACGGCCACCCAGGAATCAATAAAACAATCAAACTGGTGGAACGAAACTATTGGTGGCCAACACTACGACCTGATGTCACCGCCTATGTACAAGGATGTGCAGACTGTCAGCGGCATAAAGTCAATAATCAACCAATCAAAGCATCGTTGCAACCCATATATCCAAAACCGGAAGCCATGCCGTTTGAAACTATAGTGCTTGACTTTATCACCAAATTACCGATATCTGAAGGGTATGACTCGATAATGACGATCACTGACCACGACTGTACCAAAGCATCCATATTTATCCCATGCAAAGAGGAAATCAACGCAGAAGAAACGGCTGCCCTATATCTTAAGCATGTCTTTATCCAACATTGACTCCCTACTAAAATCATCAGTGACAGAGACCCCCGCTTTGCATCTAAATTTACACGGGAACTCTGCAAACAGTTGGGGATAACCCAAAACATTTCCACTGCGTATCATCCTAGGACAGATGGCCAATCAGAAAGGACGAATCAATGGCTAGAACAATACCTCCGCTTTTGGGTAAATGAATGACAAGACAACTGGGCCTTGTACTTACCACTAGCGGAATTCACACACAACAATTGGCCTAACGAAGCCACAGGGCAGTCCCCATTCTTCCTTCTGATGGGACATCACCCACGAGCTGACTGGAAAGGAACGCCAAGCCCGCTTCCTCAAGTGGCGTTACGCCTAGACCAGTTCAAACAAGCAAGGGCTCACGCCCAACAACAAATAATCAAGGCGCAAAGGTCATGGGTGAAACACAAAGACACACCCAGATTCAAAGAAGGAGACCTGGTATGGTTAGAAGGACGTCACCTGAGAACTCATCAGCCAAGCGCCAAGCTTGCACCCAAACGACATGGGCCGTTTACAATCAGCCAGGTGATGTCTCCAGTCAATTATAGATTGGAACTTCCCACACAGTGGAGCATTCACAATGTGTTTCATATCGATCTTCTCACCCCCTATCGCGAAACTTCCTTTCATGGACTGAATTTCCCAAGACCTCCCCCTGAATTAATCGATGGAGAAGAAGAATACGAGGTCGAGAAAGTTCTAGATCAACGGCACTTCGGCAGGACCAGGCACAAACAATATCTCATCAAATGGAAGGGGTATCCGGACTCGGAGAATCAGTGGATCAACGCCACTGACGTATTCACTCCACAAGCCATAGCTGAGTTCCAAAATTCTCGAACTCCACTGTCTGCATATATAAATGTCCCTGGTCCCAGTGAAGAAGCCCATCAGTTCTTTATCCGAACTACTATGACCTCTTCCCCATCTATCTCTACCTCCAATGCTTCCACAACTAGCTCGCACCAATGACCCTCTTATGCTGAGGTCGCAGCTGCCTTCAGATGTATCGGACCCGGGGATATCATCCCCAAAACCCCTGATGTATGCAGAGACGACGCTGGAGGACTGGACAAAGACACAGAGGAGGTGGAGATGGGAACAACTCCTCTCCGCTTGAACCTCCTTGTTGCACAAACACTTATCAAGGTGCCAAGCGTCTCGGACATCAGTGACGTGGTCCGAGTTTGTGGGTCTTGTAAGCAGACCGCCTTGTCATGTCCAGGTCACCCTGACTCCTCAATCCACTACGACTGTGGAAAACCCGTCAATGACTGCGTCTGTAACGACACACTTCCCTTCATCCCTCCACCGCCAACACCTCGATATATCAATGTCGACATGCCTATCCCCGGAGTCATCCTCGACCCTGCCACCTCATGGGGTGTTCACACCCGTTCCATCCTCCGTCAGAGAGAAGACGACTCTGACAAAGAAAACAAAGATCCCTTGGCGGTTTCGGGATCCAATGATGAAGGGATACCACCTACTACACCACAAACCCGACGAGGTCGTCGAGGAGGTATGGCAACAGCAAAAGGAAGCCCTCTCTTCCCAGAATACCAAGGACACCCTTCCAACATCGAATGACAGAAGGCTAAGGACAAGGCCGAAGCCCCGGACGGATTCGAACTAAATATTCCTCCGCAGTTCATTCCCTTCCGTATGGTCATTGACGGGCATCATACTATTGCCAAGTACGTTCATCTGAAACCCGGCAACAACCCCATTGTATTTGGTTGCATGAAGAAGGGTGGGGAGATTCAACAAGGTGACGTACATGCCGCACCCAACTTCAACGCTAACGGCTGCGACTACACACACGACCAGTTGCGCTATCTGCGCAACGATTTCGGAGGTCGGCAATGGGTCGATCTGGCCATTGCTGACATTCCAGATCGTATGCTGGGTGCCGAGGTCACAAGATATCATCATGTGTCGCAGCGTTACGACGACCTTCACGCGGCCATCAATGCTCTTGAAAATGAGCAGTACGTGGTAGGCAACGAGAAACGCAAGTGCGTTCGTTGGCTGGAGGAAGGTAACGTGTTGCAGCAGGTTATGGACAAGGAGGTGGATGTGACTCGGAACACGACGATTATCCCTTGGGTTTTCGAACGAGGTCGTTCAACCTGAAAAGGGGGTAATGTCACGTTTGACATCGTTCAGACTAATGGTTACAGTTGTTCGGAGTTCGGGATACTTACTCATCGGTTATGACTACGATAAGTAAGCCCTTATTAGTCATGGACACTTACATGTCGTCGGTACTTGGGTTCGCCGACGTTTCAGGTATTTTTAGAACGGACTATGACTTGTTACTAGTATCACTGTACTAGGGTTTGAGATTCAGCTGCGCTTTAAAGCCAGTGAGTAACTGTATATAAGTCGTGTAGTAAAGACCAAGGCTCTCTAGCTTGGTCTTCTTGAATCATCACCATCATCCTCGATCTCTTCTTGTTACTAGTGCCTTTGGTACTAAGTGGTCGTTTGGTCATTGTCTTACGTGGATATCGGATCCATCGTATATCGTCATAGTCTTGGACTACCCTAGTGTCTCTGCGACCTAGTGGAGAACGTGCAGTTATGTCTACAGATTTCTTGTCACGCACTTCTAGTTGCCTAAGTCAGGCCAGCGTTAGTGATAACGCTACAGTAAAGCCTCCATCAAGGGCTCCCAGCGTGCCGCTGGCACATCGGGCTTCTTGGAGTCGCACCTAAGTAGATTGCACACATATATGCCATTGTCCGACATCTTATTGTTACCATGTACTCTTTTTACGAAACCTAGCACATGCTAGAGGGCCCCGAATGTCATATACATCTGTTGCTCTGTTGCTCAACTTGTCTATCGCTCATCGGCTCATCACATGAGACACAGGTCTGATTATGGCACCCATTCTGATCCCTAAGTGTGCACCACATGGGATTTGATATCCATGGAAATTACGTTCAGTGTTACGTGCGAGCAGCACGTGAGCCTGACTTAGGCGACGTAGAGTGAACGCGATGACTTAGCAGTGATCTTACTCAAGCACAAAGGCTGAGCGACGCCTCAACGCACGAAGGCGGAGTTGGTACTTTGAACACGCGGTCCCAAGGGACGAGAGAGTAGAGGTGAAAACCCGGCTTTGGATTAACGAGTCTGAGAAGGTACAAGAAATCCAAGCTATCGACCACAACAGTCGATAGCTCCCTTATAACACTAACGCGCGATCCGCCTTCGTCAGCGAGACCGCCACTACTACTACCTGCTGGATAATCGTCCACTAATACGAACGCCACAACTACTACTACTTAGTAATCGTACAGTCAGTAACATCAACCGGCTTGGTAAGACTATCAGTAATCAACAACGTATAGATGAGTAAGTCCACGAGCATCAGTCAGAGACGAACAGTAAGCACCCCTTTGATCACGTCCCATCGCTTATGGGTTAGGTCAGATACCTACTATGACCCGGGACGTTACATCACCCCCTTCACAAGGGTGAGCGCCCTCGCTCCACCACCCAATTAGGTACTGTGGTGAGTCCGACGTCAGTCTCATGCTCATCTCGTATCCTTACGAGGGCGTGTGCTCTCCCCAACCTCCGCGCGGAGTGTCGTGCGCGATCGACGTGGACGAATATGTCGTCCTCGAGCCGCTTGATGGCGATCTCCAGCTCCTTGATGACTTCCTGGGACGAGCGGTAGCGCCTCACTTCGGCGGCAAGGGAGATGTCTCCCAGCCTCGCAAGGGCTTCATCTACCTGGCGTCGTCCCCGGAAGTCAGCGCGAAGATACAGTAGTTCTTCGCGGGTGTACTCAGCTGGGGGCCCCATATCTCGACACGGCTCGGCGTGTATATCTCCGCGATAGATCGGCTCGCCCCTCCCCATCGTTCCGAACGCCTCTGGGTTATCCTGCATCCTTACCCGTACGTATCTGGCAGGGATACGCCGCCCCTCGTGTTCAATCACCATTGGTACCCAGTTCATCCCATTGTTGAGGACGAAGCCTTGGGGGGTAGGCGATACGGTACGGACAGGGCGCCGCGGCGCATGCGTTCGGCGCGTATTGATGGGTGATGGGTCTCGAGCTTCGGCGTACGACGGGAGTCGTCCCATAGCGGCGTATCCTTCCTCCGCAGTCGGTCCATAGACGACAGCAACTGTTGGTGCTCGTTCTTCGTCATCCATGGCTTCTTCGGTAATGTGGCTGTCTTCTTCTTCTTGGACCCTGGGAGGTACGCGCATCGGTGCGCAGTGACAGTAGTCGATGGGGTTGTCGCATCGAGTACAGACGACATTGGCGTCGTGGTAGGACCCGTCGGTGGACTCGTCGTCGCTATATTGGTCGACGGCGGTGACTGATGTGAAGGCGGTGGAGGGCTGTACGACACTTGCCGTGTCAACGTCCGTATCCTCGTCCGTCTCTCCTGCGGCGTCATCCTCGTTACTTGGTCCAGCCGCCAGGAGGTCATCACCTCCTTCAACAGCCCGTAGTCCTCCCTCATCCTCCTCCACTCGTCCGCTTGCGGGTGTGGGAAATCGCCTGCGAGCCTCGGCCAGGTCTCGCGCGTTTTGTTCGGCTTGGTCTCGTTCTGCTGTCGCTCTGACGTGTTCGACAGCGGAGCAGAATGGGTCGTCCACGTTGTTGTTGTCGTCATACGTGGTGAGGGTGTCGATGGGAGGGAACTCAATGGTGATAGTGGTGAGTGGGACATGAGCCATTGGAATGGGGGATAATGTTTTCGTTTGTCCAATCGCTGCTGCTTTTATGTGAGTTTCGGCGCTCGGATTGGACTGCTTGAACTTCCTTATCTCCTCGTCCGCATGCACATCATCCCACGGGACCCACTGGTTATCCGAGTCTGGGTACCCCTCCATTTGACCAGATACTGGAGTTTGCGCCCTCGTCCTTGTCTTCTCGAGTCTAGTACCTTTTCGATCTCGTATTCTTCCACGTCTTCTACTAATTCAGGTGGCGGGCGTTGGTAGTTTGCGCCGTGAATCAGCGTTTCTTTGTAAGGTGTGAGAAGATCTATGTGAAACACATCATGGATGCTCCACTGCGTGGGAAGTTTGAGTCGATAGTTGACAGGAGACATCACCTGGACGATCTCGAATGGTCCATGCCTCCGAGGCGCAAGCTTTGTGGTTGGCTGGTTGGTTCGTAAGTGGCGTCCTTCTAGCCACACCTTATCTCCCAGCTGATATTTGGGGGTGTCACGATGTTTGACCCATGACTGTTGCGCTCGGCGCATTTGTCCTTGTGCCTGATTTCTTATCTCCTTTAATTGTTCTAGTCTGGCCGTGACCTGTGGTATGGGTGATTTCTTATCCGTCCAATTAGTATGCGGATGGTATCCCATTAGCAACCTGAATGGAGTTTCGCGTGTGGATTCGTTCATCCAATTATTATGTGCGAACTCAGCTAATGCTAGGTGGTCGGCCCAATTGTTCTGCCTCTCGTTGGCCCAGAGTCGGAGGTATTGTTCTAGCCATTGATTTGTTCGCTCCGATTGTCCGTCCGTTCGTGGATGGTAGGCGGTTGAAATATTCTGCTGTATCCCCAATATTCGACATAGTTCTCTTGTGAACTTTGATGCGAACCGGGGATCTCGGTCGCTGATCAGTTTTGTTGGTAGGCCAAATCGTGCGACCACATGTTTGGCGTATAGCGCTGCTGTCTCTTCACCCGATATCTCTTCTTTGCATGGTATGAATATGGACGCTTTTGAACAGTCGTGGTCAGTGACTGTTAGTATGGAGTCGTAATCCCTGGACTTCGGAAGTTTGGTAATGAAGTCGAGCGCTACCACCTCGAACGGTGTCGCTTCTGGTTTTGGGAATATTGGCTGTAACGGCGCCTTCGTCCTTTGTGTATTTACCTTGCATCGCTGGCACTCCGCACATCCTCGCACATATTCAGCGATATCTTGTTTCATCGTGGGCCACCAGTAGTGGCGTTCCACTATTTGGGTCGTTCGGTTGATTCCTGGGTGTCCATGAACGGGGGGGTCATGATGTGTGGAAATTACTTCTCTAATTTCCTCTTGTGTCCCTGTGACGACTCGTTTTTGTCCTTGGTACCACCATATTCCGTCTGCTTTGGTTAGTTTGTGGGGGTCAACCCATTTGCGTATTCTTTGTTCGTCTTGCGTATTGATTGTTCGCACGAACAGTTTGTCTGGTAAGACGGTGACATTCTCGTTGTCCTTTTCTCCTTGGTCGTAATCGGTTCGTCGTGATAGTGCATCGGCTCTTCCGTTTGCCGTTCCTTTGACATGGTGTATCTCGAAGTTGTACTCTGCCAACTCCAGTACTTCTCGGGCGATTCGTCGGCTGATTTTCTGGGGATCTCGCCAGTAGCGTAGGTTGAGATGGTCCGAAAAGATGCGTACTTTGTGTGTAGATCCCGCCAGTAAGTGTCTCCAGTTCCTCAACGCTTTTACGATGGCCAACAACTCCAGGTTGTATATATCGTAATTTCGCTCGGCAGCGTTGAGTGTTGCTGAGTAGTACCCCACAGGGTGTCGTTTTCCATCCGATTTCTTTTGTAGTAGCACTGCTCCTACAGCGAACCCTGATGCATCCACTTCTAGATCGAATTGTTGTTTCTGATCCGCATGTGCCAGTATGGGTTCTGTTGTGATTCGTTGTTTGAGCGTCTCGAACGCTGTTTGGTGTCTTGCTGTCCATTGCCATGGTTCATCTTTGCGCGTTAGTTCGTTTAGCGGTTTGGCAATATTTGCGAATCCTTTGATGAATTGCCTGTAAAAGTTGCAGAACCCTAGGAAGGAACGTACGTCCTTTACTGATGTGGGGGATGTCCAGTCGCGAACACCCGAAATTTTGATAGGGTCCATGCGTGTTACCCCCTCTTCAAGGATTACCCCCAGGTAATCGATACTGGCCGCGTTGAATACGCATTTCTCGGGTTTGAAGAAGAGGTCGTGTTTTTGAGCGACTTCTAGGACATCGCACACCGCTTTCTGGTGTTGTTCGAGTGTGTTTTCTTGTCGTTTTGTGGCTATGGCGATATCGTCCATGTAGACCCGAATGGTTGTTCCGTTGGGTTCGTGTTTTGCTATCGTTGGTTGGTATATCTCGTTCATGAAGCTTTGGAACGTTGCTGGTGAGTTGCACAGCCCAAAGTACATGACGGTTGGTTCGAAAAGTCCGCGTCGTGTTTTAAACGCGGCCTTATGTTCATCTCCTTCTTTGATCCTGATATTGTTGTATCCTTGGCGAACGTCGAGCTTGCTAAATATTTGTGCTCCTCCAAGGTCTCTGATGAGATCATCAATGAGTGGGAGTGGATACTGGTTTCGTATTGTCCACTCGTTGATTCGTCGATAGTCCTGTACGGGTCGTAGCTTTCCGTCCTTCTTTTTGATAAAGAAGAATGATGATGCGTACGGGGATTTTGAGGGACGGATGTATCCCTTTCCATTTGTTCATCTATGAAATTGTCTAGCGCCTCGTCTTCTGTCCTTGTCATTGGATAGACTTTGCAGTCTATTACGTCGGGCACTCCTTTCTTGAACTCGATTGCGTGATCGCAGCTCCTCTTTGGAGGAAACCGTTTTGATTCTTCTTCATTGAATACCTTTGCGAAGTGTTGGTATTCCGCTGGTATTTTGACTTCTGCGGTATATTGCTTGGCATCTACCGCGAGTTCCACCGCCGATCTTCGTCCGTATGCTTGGTCTTTTAGAGTTGTATGATTTGTTCTTTTGCCTCTGTTGTGAACAATCGTGATACTCTTGTGTCGTTTTGTTCCTCTGTTAATAACCTTGCCAATACTGCTTTCCTGTCGCCTGGGTTAATGGTTCGTAATACTATAGGGAGTTGCTTCTCATCTATAGTGGCGTGGCGCCAACTGAACCTTGGTTCGTATGTTGCGAGCCATGGATATCCCAGCAGTATGTCTTCCTTTCCTATGTCGGTGATGAGGAAACGCATTTCCTTCTTTGTCTTTCCGGTTTCCACGTTAAGCGTCAGATAGTGTGTGATCTGTCCCGCTTTATTAGTGGTATCGTCTATGTTGTAGATATTTTTGGGCTTATCTAGTGCCCGTTGTCCTAACCCCATTCTTTTGACGAATTGTGGATGAATGAAGTTGTCGGTGGCTCCTGAGTCCACCAACGCTTTGATGTCGGCCATATTGTAACTTGCGCGAATAGACACTGGTACTCTCATAGAACGGTAGCGCATAATGTACACAGAGTTACAACGTATTGCCCTCACCCAGGCCGCCGGGTTCAGGCGCTTCCAAAATCCTGTCCCATCAATTGTTGTAGGACCAGGTCTTTGACCTCTTCATCGTCTCCTGCTACTCCTCGTAGCCATTCCGCCGCTCTTTCTTCTTTGGTGTGTGAGGCTTCTGCAGCTGCTTCCGTAGTGCGTACTTGGGTATCACGGCGTCTGCGAGGTTGTCTGCAGTCGCGGCTAATATGACCCATCTTCTGGCAGTTGTAACACTGCGTTTGACTATGGTCTCGTTTGAATTGTCGCTGTATGAATCCCCCTCGTGGTGGGAATGGTGGTCTGGTGTTCCTAGGGTGATTCGCTATGATTTCTTCGGCCCCCGCTAGCCGTCCTCGTACTCGATCTGCTGATGTATCCATTCGGTCATCATTCTGTAGTGGTGCAAGCAACTTAGCTAGTGCTCCTCCTGTCGCGCGTCCTGGTTTGAATGCGTCAAGGTTTCCCCTGACCGTCTGCATGTGGATCCACTTCTGTTGCCTTTTTAGGGCGGATTCCCTCCATTCTTCATAGTTTCGAGGGTCGTCATGTTGGTACATGGTCTCGTACAGTGCTCTTGGTAGTCCTTTTGTGAAGTATTTGAGCGTTTGCTCGTTGTTGATGTTATACCCCGCATGTCGAACGAGTTGTTCGTATAGGGCGATATAGTCGTCGATCTTGCCGTCCTTCATATGTATTCCCGCATCCAGTTGTGCTTGCGCTCGTTCTTTGCTAAGAACGTCGCCGAACTGTCTCTGAAATGCGCCGAGTAGGTTCTCCCATAACCTATTGTCGAATTGGCTGGTCCCTGTTGCTACTTCATTTACGAGCCATCGGCTGGCGGACATAACCCATTGGTTAACCGCGTTTCCCTGAATGTATGTTAGGAATAACATAGCTTTTTGGTACTTGTTTGTCATGGCCGAGTGGTTTGCGTTGACTCCTGCGTAGACCTCCCATTGGAGGATGAACGCCTCTGCTTGCGATCTTTGTCCTGTGAATGTAGGTGGCGGGTTTCCGATGAATTTGTCGTTTCCTCCCTGCATGGCTACTGCTGGTCCTGCGAGGGGTGGTCCTCCTCCAGGTGGTCCTCCTCCAGGTGGTCCTCCTCCAGGTGGTCCTCCTCCTGGTGGTCCTCCTCCGGGCGATCCTCTTCCCGGTGGTCTTCTTAGTGGTGGAAAGGGTCGATTGTCTGGTGACGGTACCCTATTGCGGTTGAGCCTGAATTCGTAGAACATATTAGTTCCTTCAGGAATGCTTGGTGCGTCAGGGACGTCTGGTCCCATGGCTCGATTGACGGCTTCCATATCTTCTGGCTGCAGTTGTTGGACATGACCCGTCTGTTCGTTGATGACGAGTTGGGGTGGTGAGACTTCTGTTTGGGTAGTCATGTAGCTGTATGGTATTCCCCTGATAGGTTCGGGAATATGCAACTCAGCTGTTTGCGCGGCTAATGCGTCTACTTCTGGTGACTGTACCGCGATTTCTTCCGGTTCACCTTCGCTTCGAGGGGTTGGCGATCTTTCGCTAGTGTGGCTTGATTGGGGTGGACTGGCTGTTCGTAGCTGAAATTCCGTCCTAGGTGGTTCTGTTTCGAGGTTTGGTACTTCTTCTTGTTGGCCGTCTATGGACCCTTGTTGATTGATTGGTCGTGCGTCGACTAGTGGTATGTTGATGTTTAGGTCGTCGGCGGCTGGTCGTGTTGCTTCGAAGTAGTTGTTGGTGTTACTCCACCTAAGTTCGATCCAGCAACAGCGCTCTCTGTTGAATACTACCGGGTGGAAGCGTTGTGATGTAGCCGCTTCTGCGTAGTATCCGGTGTTGTTTTCCTCTGATCTTCTGGTGTCTGGTACGTGTCGCCACCTTACTCGTCCTACGAGGTATCGCGTGGGTGCGTCCCGTTCTCTTGCGTCGATACGATAGGGTACAAAGTCCCAACCGTCTTTTGTATTGAGAGTCGCCACGGCGTTCGAAAGGTTTGAAGAGCTTGGATTTAATGTTACGTGCGAGCAGCACGTGAGCCTGACTTAGGCGACGTAGAGTGAACGCGATGACTTAGCAGTGATCTTACTCAAGCACAAAGGCTGAGCGACGCCTCAACGCACGAAGGCGGAGTTGGTACTTTGAACACGCGGTCCCAAGGGACGAGAGAGTAGAGGTGAAAACCCGGCTTTGGATTAACGAGTCTGAGAAGGTACAAGAAATCCAAGCTATCGACCACAACAGTCGATAGCTCCCTTATAACACTAACGCGCGATCCGCCTTCGTCAGCGAGACCGCCACTACTACTACCTGCTGGATAATCGTCCACTAATACGAACGCCACAACTACTACTACTTAGTAATCGTACAGTCAGTAACATCAACCGGCTTGGTAAGACTATCAGTAATCAACAACGTATAGATGAGTAAGTCCACGAGCATCAGTCAGAGACGAACAGTAAGCACCCCTTTGATCACGTCCCATCGCTTATGGGTTAGGTCAGATACCTACTATGACCCGGGACGTTACATTCAGGGCCAGTGTGGAAAGCGTTGACTAAAACCGAAGACCGATGCAGCATGCCACAGACTCCGATCATCACATGATGATCCCATAGATCGATAACTAGGTTTGGCAAGCCTGTGTAAAGTTTAGATCCTCTTTGGCACGCATCAATAAGGATGTGTCATCATGCAGACCTGTGTAGGACACAATGGATGGGTAGATTGACGACATGGTAACACGTGAATGCCTCATGTATGTGCATGACATAGTATTGTCCATGTATATCTGTGAAACTCGGATAAAGGTTCGATATGAATCATTACAGTAGCACATGTGTGTAGTTTGATCACGATTGGAAGCAATACATTCCTGAGTATTAGCCTGTTACGGACAGTGTGTTCATGGCATCTCATGCCATATTGCATCTCGGCACAATATTCTGTAATATACCTGCATGTGTGCACCACGCCCGGGACCTGTGACGTCGGTGATCTATATCTGCACATCCTAGCCATACATGCATCGGCATGTCATGCTGTGAGGTATCTGGGTGCATTACTATCTGATACATAGCTGCCATAGATGCACATGTGTTGGACCTGAAACCTCAGGTGATTATGACCCAGATCGACGTTGTGGCCAGGTGTAGCCGAATACCTTGTACATGAGGCCTTTTTTGGGTGCATAATGCATACTAGCATTTACTAAGTATTTCCCCCAGTGAAACATGGCATAATATTGGTCATTCCAACATCAAATGGGCTGGGGTCCATTGAACATGACGACATGTATGAGGAGTTCCTAAAGATGAGAAACAGGATATATGTAGATCTATATAAATGAACCACAAAGCCAAACCAATGGGACCTGTTTTCAGCCCACAAATCCGCTATCATTCAAATCAGTCCTTTCTCATGGATGTTGATATCAGCCTTCCGAAGTAGGCCTTCCTTATAAAGAGCCGTAATGTGTCCATCAATCATTCTCATGTGACCCGCACCAACAAGCACACCATTCTATTGGATCCCAACGGTGAAGATAGTTCCGATGTGCAGTCATTTGATGAAGAAGACATGTACGGCTCGGATAACAGCAATGACATCATTGCTGTATGGACGGACTCCAAAGATGATGTACAGGAATATTTGGAAGATCTTACCCATATGGCGTTAGAAGCTGCCAGTGATCGACAGTGGTCCCTTATCGGAATAGTATGTCAATCAGATTATCGGGTTGTCGAGACCTCTAACATCATATGCAGTTTGATGATGTCATTCGGAAGATAGACGATCTACGGGCAGAAATTGGGAATGCATCTGCTATGGACATAGCAGTCCATGAGATGCAGGCCGAGTACCAAGGAAGGACATTTGAAATCATCTCAGTTTGTACTTCAAATCCATGTTTTAAGTATCAGAAACATTCTCATTGTGTCCTTCAAGGAAATGGAGTCTGCTTAAAGCCATGATCATGCCGGTTCGGATAGGAGTCTCCATGGAATAATCTGTATTGTTGATGCGGTTCTGCGAGGAAATGTCCATCTGTCTTACAGTGGAATTGTGCAGCACCATACATCTGGTAATACTTTGGCTAGTAGATACTCAAACCAATCGGGTATTACACAAAGCTATGGTTGCAATAGATAGAATATACAAATCCCTGATATGCCTATGAGATATACTCATGTAAGTGTATGTGTACTCTTGCAAATTTAATAGAAGGTGTGCATGCACCAACCTTCCCATCTTCCACGCGTCATTTACAAACTGCCCGTTGCACACAATGCCTTGGGCCAGAGATGTTATCGTTCCCAATGCTGTTCCAGGCATTGAAGAAGCTGTGGTCAAGCACACTCGGACCAAGATGGGTCGCACCCGGACGACAGAGAAGGTTGTCCCAGTCATTCTACCAAGTCTGGCAGCATCTTCCAAATCAAAGAAGGTATCAAGGGACAAGGTCAAGCCGATTGTACAGGAGTCCGAGAGGGCTATCCCCACTCAAGGTCTGACAGAGCATGCAGAAGAACATGAATACCCAGATGAGCACGAGTATGGTAGACCAGAGTTCACAACACAGGACAGTCAGCCACAGGCAATGGTATGTATGAAGCCTGATCTACATGGGCTGCGTACTGAGCTGGTATAGACTCCAATGGAGCAATGGATCCATCTTTGAAGCAAGTTTCTCCATGTGCTATTGGCAAAAGAAAGAAAGCCAGTGTCCGACAGATGTTCGATATGTTGAGGCCATGCAGTCATTAAGTGTCCAGATTGCTTTGGGTCACTGTCATATTGCAGAGACTGCGTTTTGGATGCTCACAGAAACTCCCCATTCCATCGGCCATGTGTATGGACAGTCACACACTATTCACAAGTTTCCTTACAGTCCCTTGGGTTCTTTCTCAGCCTTGGACATGGTGGTTCACCATGTCCAAAAACAGTTGAGGTATGTGCATATTGAATTTACTGATACGTGCTTATCCGCATATGCATACAGGGAATCAAGGCCACCCAGGTGTCCCGGTCCAGTTGGAAGGGGCGTAAGGATAAACATGCTCAGTTGACATCTTTGCGTTCTGTACCAGAAGAGGATGCCGACGCTCTCAGGTCCTCTGGCCAACTGCCTATGCCAGGGAAACTCCCCAACCAGAGTCTGGATCGTCAGACGCAGTTGTCTTGGACGCCCTATTTGATCTTACAGATCTGGATGCTAATGACACAGGCAATGGCAGGTCACGCACAGCAACCTCTGGAAATGCTCTATTCACTGTAGTAGACCAATGTGGTGTATTTGACATGGAGGTTGTATTCTGCATATGCTCCAATGGAGGTGACAGAGATGCACAGCTCCTCCAATCTGGGCTCTTTTCAGTGACCTTCAAGCAAATCAAGACTCTTTACATTTCCAGTGCTGGAGGACTTTCTGACTGATAATCTTGAGTGCAAGATGACTGCCCAGCAATATTACTCAAAGCTGCAAATGATGACCAACAAAATGTTTCCCAACAATGTCCCTGTATGTCTCAGTGCCTGTTCCATATACAGATCTAACCACATTTCATAGAACCGATACAAGCAACTTTTGAGGGCATCGCGGCAGTGGTGGGACCTCAAAAACAGGATGGAGAGTGGGGTCGGTCACATGAAAGAAGAAGAGACAATGTCTGATGGGTCTATGGCAATATTCTGTCCAGCCTGCCCACAGCCCGGCATCAACCTTCCAGATGATTGGAAGACAAGATATACTTGGTATGCTATTATCCGACACCTTTGCCTTCATGGCCTGATGATACATTCTTAGTGATGAGCTGATTCGGACATTTATAATGGATGGAAACTTTTCAGCTGAGCATATGAGGCATCAGTCCGGAGAGCGGGATGTTTCCCTATCTGCAGGAATGGCATTCATGGCCAACCCAGATACTTACAAGGCTCATCTTCAGAGCGGGTGGGAGTATACCCAGGTCCGTATTAAATTCTGTCTGCAGTGATCTGTGCTAATATTCGGACAGCCGAGCACATGCAATACATATAGAGCATGTCACGTGGTGACATCATACTGAACCCTGCGTGCACCAAATGTCGCAAGTGCATCCACGAACACTGGAAGAGCTGTCAAGATTATCCAGAGGCGCACACCTGGATCTTAGGTCAGCCAGAATATAGTGAAGAAGAAGAAGTTCGCGCTCTCGTATGGGCCCAGGCAGATGGATACCCTGAGGCAGAAGAAGAAGACTATGAAGTGGAGGAAGATGAAGCCCTCCGTATATGCCAGCTAGTGAGTGGAATGATCGTTCACGTGTCGCCCTCAGATACTGGCACAAGTGTTGCAGGAAGGATGAAGGTCATGTGATAGATCACGTGAAAGTCCCAGATCACGTGGTTCACGTGATAGCTGATCTAATCCATAAGTCATGGGACTTGTAGGGGCCTTGGAAGCGGAATTCCCAAGTGCGGAAGATTGAAGATCAAGGATGGAAATGGGTCTAGTCCCAGGTCACAGTATGTATCTGACCTAAGCCATAACTCAGGGGACTTCAGTGTTGTATCAAGAATGGAAGATTATGGAAGGTTCTGGAAGGACCATGGTAGGCATGAGGTCAGAGGCAATTCCTGACAGCTGAAGGTCTAGACATTTCCTTGTATGGTTCAAGTTCTGATGGAACAGTCTCTGATGCGCTGGTATTGCACCCTGACATTTGTTATCTTGTTATCTTGTTCTATGTCGTCATTTGTGAGTCATGTGTTGTTCTTATCTGTGACTCATTGTCTTGTTATCTATGACTCAGTGTTGTGTTATCTCTGACTCATGTGGGGCCTTATGCCTCATGTACTGTATGTTTCATGATAAGCCCCTGTGGCTTGATGGACAATTCTCATTGGCAGATTAGGTCGTGAGTTGTGTTTACTATAGTTCAAGCTCAGCTTTAAAGCTAGCTTGGAAGTACTATATATACTAGGCAGGTTTCGCCAGTAGTCTTTAGCTTAGTTGTTTTGACTTCCACCTGTATTCCTCTCAGGCATATCAAAGCAGTCTTATAGCAGAGTCATTGGTCTGTGTGACTACTTTCTCATCTTGTTGCCCATTTGTGTGTTAGGCTTTCACCTGGTTGAAGTATCATCAAGGGGACCCTCTGCGGTTTATCACCCTTCACGAGTTATTCTTGGAGTTGTAAGCCTTGTGCTTAGCTCGTTGTTGATTCAAGGAAGCCCTCGGATCCAAGTTGGATCAGTGTTTGGTGGAAACGCTACAGAGCACTTGAGCAGGCAAACTCCAGCCAGGCTCATCTTGATGTCACAGGCATTGGTGCAACTGCGTGCTGCCATGGGTTCTTTGTACCGACGTCTGTGGTCGATTTCCAGAAGGGAGAGAGGTATGTCCCATTCCCTGATGTCACAATTCTCGGAGGACACATATATCATTTCCAGGCAAATCAATATGGACTACAGCATCTGCAAGGCCCTCTCATTCAATATGACAGACATTCCAGTTGCACTGGTGATGTATGATATTATGTGCCAATACCAGGTGCATTTTCAGAAGAGGGTGAAGAAGAGCCTGAAGCTTTCAATTCCAAGCTCGCTGGAACTCCAGACAGGTATCGGGCTGTTCCATATCCATGGACACCAGGACTCCTGTCTGCCCCAAATTTCTCCAAGCTTCATTCCAGGTGCGAAGCAGGTTGACGGTGAAATCATAGAGACATTGTGGGCTCCATTAAACAACATATTGCGGAGCCTTCGGGGCATGTCTCTTGCTCACAGGCAAGAGGTCCTTGATGCACATATAAATCATTCGAATTGGAAGGAGCTTATCCGGATTGGTATTGTCATGATCTGACATCGTCTCGCCTTCGGACAACGTCAAGACACACCGTTGCATGCATGAACATTGGAAAGACTGCCAAGATTACCCAGAAGCACATAAATGGGTAGGCAAGGATCCAGAGTACGACGAAGAAGAGCAGGTACGCGCTCTCGTGTGGAGCCAAGGAACAGACGAAGAAGACTATATTGGAGAAGGAGAAGCGTTGAGGATTGCCCAACTTGTGAGTGGAATGCTAGTTCATGCAGAACCCTCCAGTGCTGGCACCTCTACTGCAGGACGGATGAAGGTCACGTGATTATGTCACGTGCAGTCCTGGGTCATGGCATGTATCTGACCTAAGCGATAAGTCATGGGACTCGAAGGATGGAAGGTTATGGAAGACCATGGTAGGCATGAGGTCGGATGCGGGATTCCCGATAGCCGAAGGTCTGGACAATTCCCAGTATGGGTCGATTCTGATGGAAGGTATTCTGATGCGCTGGTATTGCGCCGAGACATTTGTTATCTTGTTATCTTGTGTTCTGATGTCATTTGTGAGTCATATGGTTGTCTTTATCTCTGACTCATGTGAGGCCGTATGCCTCATGTACTGTATGTTTCATGATAAGCCCCTGTGGCTTGATGGACAATTCTCATTGGCAGATAAGGTCGTGAGTCGTGTTTACTATAGTTCGAGCTCAGTTAGAATACTGTCTTGGAGTACTATAAGTAGTTGGCAGGTTTCGCCAGTAGTCGATAGCTTAGTTGTCTTGAACTTCCACCTGTATTCCTCTCAGGCATAGTCAAGCATTCTTATAGCAGAGTCATTGGTCATTGTGACTATTCTTCTCTCATTATTCACTTGTGTCAAGAGTTATCTTCAAGTGACGCCATATAAGGGGACCAGCAGTGGTTATTCGCCCTTCTCGAGTGTTTTCTAAGTTGCAAGCCGTGCGCTTGACTTGGAGGTGATAGTAGGAAAGCCTTCGGGTTCAAGTCGAACCAGCGATTGTTGGAATCGTGACAGGTATAATGCATTCCTATAACATTGTTCATGCATCTAACTCCATCTCATAGTTCCGATGCTTCTCAAAAGGTGGAAGCACCTTGAGGTGGGCTTTGATGCTAGTGCCCAGTCTTATAAGGCCCTTAGCGAGCACTTTATGGACAAGACTCAGAAATGGCTTGAGGAAGACAGGGAGGCTCAAGCTAATAGGAAGTCATCACCATCTGCCTTGGATATTTATGATACAGTCCAGGACAAAGGTGCAGATCTTTAACATAAATTCTCTGCATTTGACTGATCTATACATGAAGCTCCTTCCTGTGCAAAGATTCAGCAAGAACTCATGGCGGAAGAGATTGGGGACCACTCTATCCGGGGCCAGACATCTTGGATATCATGTGGACTTAAGATCCAGGAAATACAGTAAGTCATAAGATATGTGTTAACATATTAGGACATTCATTCTAGAGATAGGCTGGCCATAAGACATCAGCTCCAGAGTCATGGCTCAAACATGAGCATTGAAGATTCTCAGATTCTTGAGAACAGGCGCACACATCTTCAAAAGATGATAGACATGTTTTCACATCAGTCCAACGCTTTCCTGCTTAATCATGAACTCACCGAGGATGTTTCAATGTCACCCTTGGGTGATTATGTGGAATATGATCATGCCGATGATATGGACGATTCTGAAGCGTCAGGCCATTCACATGGGGCTGTCTCCTGGCATTCACATGGATCACATGCCTCTGATGGATCTGAAATGAATGCCGAAGACATTCCCCTATGTCTTCCATCATCACTCGGATGGGACTGGTGCGTCCGACGGGGTCACAGATCACTGGCAAAGAAGGAGGCGAAACTGCGCTTTGCCCAAGTGACTGATGCAATACATCACATCTGCCTGGTGCTCAGATTCAAATCGGCTCTCTTTCAGACACAGGTGCGACACTCTCGGACACAGAAGACAAAGTCGCAGGCATGGTCAGCGGTTCACAATGCCAATGTGTCGGTTCAGGAGCATGTGTGTAACTATAGCATGGCTCGGGATGCCTATGTGAAGCTTACCGACTCATCAGATATGTATTCGGAGTCCGAAGGGCCCTCCATGCTTCCTTTGCTGAAGCTGGCTGATCTCCGTATCCATACTATTGTCTTAGGAGGAGCAGCAACCGGACAACAGAATCAGCAGTTGTCATGGATATGGAGTTTCGGAACGTCCACTAGACAGGAAGGTGCATGGATGGATGACTGTAAGTGTCTATCTAATGTGGAACATATTCTATCTGATTAAACCAATACAGTTAACCGGGTCCACTGGCTCCGAGCAAAGGCACAATTTGAGAGGTGGAAGGAGGAGCAAGACAGCATTCACAACGAAGCTGTATGGGTCCCAGCATATTTCCATGCACAGGCAGAGCTTTGGAGGAATCGGATGATGCTTTCAGTGCAGGCAGGGAATCCTGGACATGTGGCATATGCAGCACATCAAGCTCATGCTTGGGATGAGCTCTTCATAAGTTCCGAGAAAACACTTTCTCCTATTACCTGTTCATTATTAAAGCAGATTTAGATTACATATCACAGTGTAACAATAGTGAATATGAATCGGACTCAAGGCATGAGTATGCATTTTCTTCGATGCGTGGTGCATCGTTGGGCTTGTACATGAATCATCATTCAATGCAGGACAGTTGCATTATGTACAGAAGGCTGTTCCAGCATGCTATGACTTGGAACTGATATTGTGCCCGGTGGACTGCTTGACCGACACTGGGCAAAGCATATCTGAGGGCTGCTGTTCACATCAATTCATGAATAGACAGGCCATTTATCCTGTGGATGGGTAGATGGCAGCTATCAATGTTCTGATTCATTCAGGTGTGTAATCAATCGTCTCTCAATTTAGACATTCACCTGAAGGGATTCTCAGGTCCAACTGCTTGGGTCGACATCCCGAGCCGCTCGCAAATTGTTCAGACCTTCCTAGAGTCGGATGGTAATGTTCAAACGTTCTCGAGTCCAGCTCGTTACCGCATCTGACAGAGTTTGGACATTGCATGCTCAGATAGATGCCGAATAAAATGTTTGGACGTTGTCCAGAAATTGCATGTGAAGACGTTATCCCAATGTTTGTCTGCTAGGACACTGACCCGAACTCATTCTCGGGACAACACCCCTGCCGTCCCGAGGATGGGGCAATGGTCGCGACGTTATCGGGTGGGGCATTGTACCGAACATATCTGCTCGGTCATGGTCCTGACCTCATTCTCAGGACCAAACTCTGGATCGGTCCAGTTATTGTCACGACAATGATGTCTTGGACGCTGTCCCGACAACCTTTACTCGTGTATGGTCTGACATGTCTCTACTCAGACACTGCCCCAACATTACCTGGTCCGACATTCTCCCAAGCAGGTTATCGGGCTCTTGCTCCTGATGGCGTCGAAAAACGTCCCAACAATAACATCTCAGATGCCATCCCGACAACATTCACTTGGACACTGTCCTGACATGTTCAGCTCAGATGACATCCCGATATTTTCTGCTTGGCTGATGTCCCGATGTTTTCTGCGTGGACATTGACCTGAACACATTCTCAGGACCAAATTGTGGATCGTTTCGGACATTGTCCCGATAATGATATCTCGGACAGTGTCCAATAGTATCCTGACAATGTCTGCTTGGACATTGTCCCGAACTCATTCGCGGGACCATACTCTGGATTGTCTCGGATATCGTCCCAACAATGAGATCTCGGACACTGTCCTGATGTTATCCCGACAATGTCTCCTCAGACATTGTCCAGAACTCAGTTTCGGGACCAGACTGTGGATCACTTCGGACACCTTCCCGACAATGATATCACAGACACTGTCCGATATTATTCCGACAATGTCTCTTCAGACATCGTCCTGACACAGATATCTCTGACACTGTCCCAATGTTATCCCGACAATGTCTCCTTGGAGATTGTCCCTAACTCATTTTTGGGACCTAACTGTGGATTGTTTCGCGTAACCTCCCAACAATGATATCTCAAACCCTATCCCAACATCGCTCACTCGGGCACTGTCCCAATATGACGACATCCCGACATTTCCTGCTTGGACAATATCTCGACATTTTCTGCTGCGATGGACATTGTTCCGACATTGTCTAGTCGGACATTGTCCCGAACCCATTCTCAGACATTGTCCTGACAAAGTCTTCTGGGATCCTGTACTGACAATGTCTGCTCCGACATTCTCCTGCACTCAATGTCAGGACCACAATCTCGATTCTATCAGATATTGCCCCAACATGCCTCGGACACTATCCCAACAGTGTTTGCTTGGGCATGTCCAGACACCTTATTTGCACACCGTTACAACATTGTAAAGGGGGACATTGTCCTGAACTAATACTCAGGAAATTGTCCTGACACTGTGTTCTCCCGGATACCATACTGACGATGTCTGCTCGGACATTATCCCGACATTGTCTAGTCGGGAAATTGCATCATCCATAATCTCGATATCCAGCTCCTGATAGCATCAGTCGCCATCCCGAAAATGTGTTTCTGGATTTTATCCTGACACTGGCTGCTCTGACACTGTCCCGCCAGTTTTGGCTCAGACACTGTCCTGCACTCATTCTTAAGACTAAGCGCCTGACGGTATCGATCGTTGTCTCGTCCAGTTTTGCTTGGTTATTGTGCGACACTGTCTTTTCCGCTCAGATATTGTCCCGCCATTATCAATTCGGGCACTGTCTCAACGTTGTTGGATCAGACATTGGGCCTACACGTTCTGGCCGGCCACTGTCTCGTCATTGTCTGCTCGGATATTATCTTGATACTGAGTGCTTTAATATATATAGTCCCAAACTCATCTTCGGCACTCATTATGCGGACTCAGGTCCTGATGGTATCGGACACTATTCCACCAATGGATCCTCAGACATGCTCCCAATATCATCTGCTTGGGCCCTGTTCAACGTTGTCCATTTGAGCACCATCCTTGTATCGTCTTCTTCTACATTTCCAATCTTATCAACTCGGAGAGATTGGGCCATTTCCCCGATGTTATGTGCTCAGACACTCTTTGAAACGCATTCACTCCCGTCACCATCGGACTATTACCCGTCTTTGCCTTCTCGGATATGTGCCCGAGCATTTTTGTTCGGTGGATGGCACGATTGTATTGGACTAGCACATGATGTTTGCTCCCGGAATACATGCCCAGTTCAATATTCAGGCGGATATGATATGCACATTATTACGAACATTCATCTACACTTGCACACTCTGATATATTACGAACATTCGTCTACACTTGCATACTCTGATAAATGCCTGGTAAGGTGTTTGGGTTCACCATGTAAGGTTGACCACAATTCAGGTGTTTGGGGCCTTCCCTGCACATAGAGCCGGGCCAATGTTATTATTCTTATGTTATATGTATCTCGGACATTCACCTGGCCTAGTTCGTATATGTCCTGTGTCACGATTCCAACAATCGCTGGTTCGACTTGAACCCGAAGGTTTTCCTGCTATCACTTCCCAGTCAAGCGCACGGCTTGCAACTTAGGAAATACTCGAAAAGGGCGAATAACCACAGAAGGTCCCCTTATACGGCGTCACTTGAAGATAACTCTTGACACAAGTGAATAATGAGAGAAGAATAGTCACAATGACCAATGACTCTGCTATAAGAATGCTTGACTATGCCTGAGAGGAATACAGGTGGAAGTTCAAGACAACTAAGCTAACGACTACTGGCGAAACCTGCCAACTACTTATAGTACTCCAAGACAGTATTCTAACTGAGCTCGAACTATAGTAAACACGACTCACGACCTAATCTGCCAATGAGAATTGTCCATCAAGCCACAGGGGCTTATCATGAAACATACAGTACATGAGGCATACGGCCTCACATGAGTCAGAGATAAAGACAACCATATGACTCACAAATGACATCAGAACACAAGATAACAAGATAACAAATGTCTCGGCGCAATACCAGCGCATCAGAATACCTTCCATCAGAATCAACCCATACTGGGAATTGTCCAGACCTTCGGCTATCGGGAATCCCGCATCCGATCTCGTGCCTACCATGGTCTTCCATAACTTTCCATCCAACGAGTCCCATGACTTATCGCTTAGGTCAGATACATGCCATGACCCGGGACTATCACGTGACATAATCACGTGGTCTTCATCCGTCCTGCAGTAGAGGTGCCAGCACTGGAGGGTTCTGCGTGAACTAGCATTCCACTCACAAGTTGGGCAATCCTCAACGCTTCTCCTTCTCCAATATAGTCTTCTTCGTCTGTTCCTTGACTCCACACTAGAGCGCGTACCTGCTCTTCTTCGTCGTACTCTGGATCTTTGCCTACCCACTTGTGTGCCTCTGGGTAATCTTGGCAATCTTTCCAATGTTCATGCATGCAACGGCGTGTTTTGACGTTGTCCGAAGGCGAGACGATGTCAGATTGTGACATTACCTCCCTTTCAGGACTGCGACCACGCAGTCGCTCGACTAACACTGTCCTGGACAAGTGGCCAGCGTCTGAATGAGGTGACAAAAATTGTGAACGAACGTCTGAAGGGGGCTTCCCCTTTTGAATGTTTTGACTTTTTCCTGCGCACTGAAGCGCACTCGACGGCTCTTCTGCCGGTCTTGTTGTTTAGGACTTCCTGCCCTCTTGAATCTTCTGAAGGCATCTTCTATACCTTCGCGTGTGATCGCACGCGCACGACAGCGCGGCTGCTTCCTGTTGGGACAAAGGGGGCGAATGTGTCCTTCCTCCCCACAATGAAAACATACTCTGAGGTCCACAAAGGGACCGACTCCTTCACCTGAAGAGGCGACTCTTGCGCGCCCTCTTCCTGCACTGGTATCCATGAAAACTTGCGTATTTGAAAAGTCTTGCGCATGTCTATCCCATATTGCAGGGACAGGTAAAACAGCGACTGGTGCTGGTGCGGCTGTTTGGTGATACTGGGCCAGCGACTGCTTCGCGGCCTCGACTTGTTGCTGCCAGGGATTAGACCCCTCTGAAGGTTCTGTGGGCATCTCCCTGAAATACTTTGAATTTAGGAATTTGGGATCAAAGGGGGTGTACTCCCGCGTGGGCCCATCCAGGCCTCGTCATATCCGTCGTCTTCTTCCGCTTTTTCTTCTTTTTCTGCCACTGCTGGGCTCTTGACGTCTTCTACGTATTCTTCAGCCTCGTCAGGCGCTTCTTCTTCCTGGCTCGTATTATTATCACGCCGCGGCCGGCGGATCTCTTTAGGATGTAGGACCCAAGGAGGGTACATGTCAGCGTCGTCTGCTGTGATGGTTTCTTCTTCATCTGGGTCTTCTTCTGTGTATTGTTCTTCAGCCTCACCAGGCTCGTCTTCATCGTCTGAGTCTGGACCTTCTACATATTCTATGGCCTTGTCAGGCTCTTCCTCATCCGACTCGTCATAATTGAACTGCCATCCCCAAGGGCGTTCTGCTTCTTCGTCGGGGGTAGGTGAGTTTCGCGATGGGGTATGAGGACCGTCTGAACTCAGCTTCAGAACTGCCTCAGCAGCTATGTTCTGCCTTACTTCCTCCTCCACTGCTTCCTGCCAGAGCTCCAGCGACCGGCGCAGTCTTCTGAGGTTCCACTTGGTGAACTTCTCTTCTAGTATGAAGTCATCTTTGATTTGTTTCCAATGCTGATTGAATAACTCAGCTTCGCTAACGCTCGTGCTCTTCCTTGGCGCACGGCTAACCAGTCTTGCTTCTTCAGTCCTCGGCATGTTCATCGAGGTCGTCGGGGTCGACAGTTCCATCATAGAGGGCATCAGTACAGCGTCCTCGTACTTGCCAATATCCTTCGTCTTGCAGTCTGTTTTCAAAGCAACGTTCGCACTCGCCGGTATAATCTAGTCGATTGCGAGGTTTGATTTTGTTGCAGGTGGTACAGGGGAGATGTGTTGCATGAGGGACAAGTTTCTTGAATATGAATGCAGCAATGAAGAACAATGATAACTGCAGCATGTGATGGCGAGGTGAACGATGTGATAGAAGGAAAAGAAAAGAAAAAGCTTAGTTGTAATGTCACGATTCCAACAATCGCTGGTTCGACTTGAACCCGAAGGTTTTCCTGCTATCACTTCCCAGTCAAGCGCACGGCTTGCAACTTAGGAAATACTCGAAAAGGGCGAATAACCACAGAAGGTCCCCTTATACGGCGTCACTTGAAGATAACTCTTGACACAAGTGAATAATGAGAGAAGAATAGTCACAATGACCAATGACTCTGCTATAAGAATGCTTGACTATGCCTGAGAGGAATACAGGTGGAAGTTCAAGACAACTAAGCTAACGACTACTGGCGAAACCTGCCAACTACTTATAGTACTCCAAGACAGTATTCTAACTGAGCTCGAACTATAGTAAACACGACTCACGACCTAATCTGCCAATGAGAATTGTCCATCAAGCCACAGGGGCTTATCATGAAACATACAGTACATGAGGCATACGGCCTCACATGAGTCAGAGATAAAGACAACCATATGACTCACAAATGACATCAGAACACAAGATAACAAGATAACAAATGTCTCGGCGCAATACCAGCGCATCAGAATACCTTCCATCAGAATCAACCCATACTGGGAATTGTCCAGACCTTCGGCTATCGGGAATCCCGCATCCGATCTCGTGCCTACCATGGTCTTCCATAACTTTCCATCCAACGAGTCCCATGACTTATCGCTTAGGTCAGATACATGCCATGACCCGGGACTATCACGTGACATAATCACGTGGTCTTCATCCGTCCTGCAGTAGAGGTGCCAGCACTGGAGGGTTCTGCGTGAACTAGCATTCCACTCACAAGTTGGGCAATCCTCAACGCTTCTCCTTCTCCAATATAGTCTTCTTCGTCTGTTCCTTGACTCCACACTAGAGCGCGTACCTGCTCTTCTTCGTCGTACTCTGGATCTTTGCCTACCCACTTGTGTGCCTCTGGGTAATCTTGGCAATCTTTCCAATGTTCATGCATGCAACGGCGTGTTTTGACGTTGTCCGAAGGCGAGACGATGTCAGATTGTGACATCCTGGACCTTCATTGCACCAACACTGTTGACACGAACCAGTTATCCAGATTCCTGTGTTGTAAGGATGATTGAGTCATCCTGTAACTATCGGTATCTACATAGATCCCCTTAAGGGAATGGACTATTTTTATCTATCTTTATTGTCTTTGTTCCATGTATAGTAATCCCTTTGTTCTGAATTAACAAGATACCGGTAGTAGCTGTATTTAGATCAGCTGACGTGGCAGTACGGTGTTCTATTTGGTTTTCAACCAATAGTTGTACTTGTGTTACAATTACAGATACATGCACGTGCTGTATTGGGGTGCACGGACCATGTGTGCACAGACCACCCTGAGTAGTATATAAGGGTCTCTGTTTACGCTCTTACACTTCAGAGTTTCTTCAACCTCTGAAGTGTAAGTCCCCACTTTACCTTTACTCTTTCACACCTCTCTAACACTCTAGTATAGAACTGTTTCTCTTATAGGTGTCTTACTATGTAATATAGAGTTTCTTCAACCTCTGAAGTAACTGTTTCTCTTATAGCTTTTGTGCTAACTCCTAAGACATCAGTTGCTATCTGCGCAACAAACACATACTTCAAACTGATGTCTCAATGATATTTTGGATGATGTCCCACATGCATACCACCTGATGAAGGTTTTTATCGCTTCGTACACTCACAAAACGTGATTGCTCTGATTACAGCTCAGATACCCGTTGGTGCTCAACGATTCGGGTCATCATCCGGACTGTGCCTCTTATGCATCTCGAGCTACTTTTCTAACCGATGATACTTCCATGGAAAGCACCCTCCAAATATTGGCATGGCACAATGTCCAGCCACATTTGGGGGCAATGCCAAGTTTAAAGCATTTTTTGTCCAGACCTTTCAGCACACATCATACAACTTTGGGCTTCTTTAAATGCACATGGGAGTCCATTGCAGCCAAGAAACGGCTGGAAGAAATATTCTGACCTGATGTTGGTTGGCCTATGTATTGTGGCAAAATATCTTCCGTTGGCTGACGTCAGTTGGTCCATGAGTGGTGAGGGAATATAACCGTCAGTTGACCCATGAAGTATGGAATCCATGGCTGATCATTGGCTGTTACCTTGTCCCTGAGCCTTCGCAGTGATGATCGAGGCAATCTTCCAGGTGTATTCCAAGTCCTCATCCAAGAACAAGTTCAAGAATGCAGCCATGGCCTGAACACGAGCAAGAACAAAGTCTCCAAGCTTGTTCTCTTTGGCTACACCAGCAAACTCCTCCTGGGCCATCTGCAGTGCAACCCGATCTCGAAGGAGGGCAAGGACACCATCCACAGGTGGCAGGGGACTGCCATCATTGGGGACGTTCCCACAGCGAAGGTCCTCAAGCATCTTTGCAACAGTTCTTCAGGCATCTTCAAGGTCACATGGCTTCTTGGGCTCATCATCGCCTGTGAACTCCTCTTCACTTTCTTCGAATGTATCTAGTGAGGCCATGACTTCGGACACTTCTGGCTCGCTTGGGGTGTTTTGCTTGGCCACAATCTTGGTGCTTTGTGTCTTGGTATCAGCTCCAGAGGATTCTTCCTCCTCTTCGTCTCTGCCCTGGAAAGCTCTGAATCCCTCTGATCTGAGCTTTGACTTTGGCAACCATGGTGTCAAATTCCACTTGCTTCCTTTCTTCCTTGGCCTTGTTCCGAAAGAAGTCAGGAAGTGTTTGAAACCCTTTGGCTTTCAGGTCCTTCAGGTCCTTCCTTCTTCGTCTTTTGGTCCTCTCAGAGTTGCCAGGGTAATGCAGTGTGCGTGCACATTTTCCGGCTTCTTTTGGGTCCTTCTGTGTGCTTTGGAGGTTTAAATGGAAGTGCTCATGCTCGGAGCCATTCCCATTCTGGTTATGGCCATGTTCTGGAACTGCTGTGCCTTTAAGTTATTCATGCAGTCATCAGCATGTGGGAATATCGCACCAGAGTTCATCTCCTGGCCTTGAACCTTCCTGGATTTGTTATTCTGGAGATTCTGGATATGTGCATTCTGGGACTGTTTTCTTTTTGGCATTTTGTTGGAATTCTGCAAACTTAGCAAAGGGGGAAAGGCCGTCTTTGGAACTGTTTGTAAGCCATACATGTGACTTTTTACATCACGTGATTCCGGCCAGAGCGTTCATGACATTTTGGTTTGTTGCTTTAAATCAATGCAGAACCAACTGAAAAGGTGTTTTAAGAGAAAAACATAAACTTATGAATGGCTCAAGCAAATTAAGTTCTTCCTTTAAAAAAAAGCCTACATCACAGAGACAATTACAACTACTCCCACTTCATGGTTCTATATTTGGTATTTCGTGATGTGTGAGCGAGGAGATATCAATATGAAGTGGGCAAGATTTTGCTTATATAAGGGGTGCGGGTCCTTCATGACGGCTACCTTAGAAATTGAAGGTCGGGATAGACCTAGCGAAACACCCCTTTACAGACCAGCTTCAAACCTACCATACTCCTGAAGACGTCCTTAAGCCACTCGAAGACAAAGTGACCGAATTCAAAGACTACCGAGAGGGAAAAACGCAAGTTGATAGACTGCCAGTCTTAAACTGGTAGTGAATGTCATCCATGGGTTTTCGGATGTTCTCCGAGTCGGCGAGGCCGTCAACTAGAATGTCTAGTGACTACGCTTCACGTTTCAAAATAGGGTCATGCCTTATTTTTCCTTGTTTTACACAAGCTACTGTCATAGGAAGTGAGGAAACCTCTCAGATCATCATTATGCATAAGGGTCGCCTCAATGTTATGGTGAAAGCAAGGCAGTAGTGAGTCATCACTGCCGCCGCGGAGCCTACTATCTTGCCATCTCATCTGCCTATGTTGGTGATCACCCGACTACATGGGTGAGAGCGATGGATGGGTCGTTTTCTTCTGTGAGCATTCGGATGACCACGCGGCAGGCCTCAGGTTCGTGGGAGGTGCCCCCCGTCTTGGGGTTGAAGGAAAGTCGCGGGCCCCAGTTGGGGGCTTCCCATGGGGCAGCCGTGAGCGCGCTGCAGTGTGGCCCCATTTCTGGGACACGGCCGGCGAGGGCCTCTGGGAGGGAGGGCCGCACGTTCGGTCCTGCTCTGCCTCTGCCCTCAGGGACCGGGCTGGGGAGGTCATCTGGGCTCAGTGATTGCCAGGCGACACCAAGGTGGCAGAGAAGTTGAGAAGTCTGTAGAGGCGAAGCGCAGATGTTTTAGTCAGCATCGTTAGGTGGATGTGCATTGGAAAACTACGAAGGTGTTCATGAAAGCGTCTCGTCACGCTCAGTAAAAAAGAGAAGTCGGCCCAGGTCAGTACCGGTCAGCGCCGGTCAGCCAGGAGTCGGATTCCGTCAAAATGACCTATGGCTGGTATTTTGCAAGGTTTCCAACCCAGATAGTCAGATCCCAAGTCCGTTTGCGTCCGTTAGCAGGTCAGCCAAAGTCAAACCAAGTCGAGATATGAGCGATCCAAGTCATCTTAGGTCAAATACATACTTTTTTTTGGCCATTCCATTAGTCATTGCGGGTCCAATCTAGTCATCCTGAGTCCGATCCAGTCGATATTTAACATTTATCCAGTCGTCTTTAGTCCGATCTAGTCATCCTGAGTCTGATCCAGTCATTTATTCAGTCATCGCTAGTCCAATTTAGTCATTTTAAATCAGATATATTCATCCACGGTCATACCCAGGTCAGGAGGGGTTGTAAATATCCATTGTATGTTGTACGTTGTAAAGATCAGAATGTAGTAAAAATGAAACCCCAACTCAAGCACTATGAACAAATGCGAGTAGTCCAATGAGATAAGATAACCACGTGATCATAGCATTTCCTGCTCGATTGGTGGGGCGAGCTGCTTCGACGCTTTCTTCAGTTTGCGCTGGAAAAGTGGTTAGAATGGGGAAGAGCAGAAGAAGAGACCCTACCTGCTCAATGATTTGATCGATGGTCGACTTGGAGACCTGTATGAACTCCGGGGTTTGGACGATGGCTGCGATGATATCTGTGCAAATGTCAGCGTTATCTTGAGTTTAAAAGTTATTATGCACCATCTTTTCTCTTCAACTTCGGTATGGTGAGCTTGTTATCATTGGCCCAGGCAAGGAGCTCTGGGATTTGAAGGAGCTTGAGGGAAATGGCGTCGGCACGAGCACCCTAGAGACTGTGGGTGAACTGGATGTCCGATCAAAACCTGATGCACCTTGTGTAACGCTGCTGAGGGCTCTTGCGTGAGTTCTGTGTCAACAGCTGGCTGCTGGTGCATGGTGGACGTGGTGGTGGGTGGCTCATTGGGTGGCTCTGGGGCAGTTGTGGTAGCGTTGTCTGCGTTAAGTGGCAGCGGCTTGAGTTTGATTTTGAAACCCGACATTGCATTGTCGTGATGAGGAGGTGTGATAGGAATGACTGGGACGCGGGAAGCGATTGCCTAAAAGCAAAGAAGTGAATAACACCATCTCGGAGGAGGACGTGAATACTTACCCCGCCAGCAATGCCCCAGCACTTCTCAAGACAGTCGAGAATCTGTTCAAGATATATATCACTGATAAAACCACTCGTTTTTGGTGCTCCAGCATTTGCGCACATAGCCCGCACATCTTGACAAGTTTTGAGGGCTGCTGCGACCAACTTCAAGGCGGTATTGACATTCCCAATCTTCTGCCAAGTGGTGAGCGAGGACGACGGACTGAGACCCCCTGCTGTGAACTGGTAGTGGCCCCAACTTTGACCCCGATTATCTTCATTGATGTCTGGCAATTCGGGTCTGTGTATTGGATGTGCTGAGAAGCGCTGCGACTTCAACGGATGGTTCACCTTGCTTGAATGAGGGCTGTGAGTTCATGGAGGTGATGAGGCTGGAGGCGTTGGTTAACGATGGGAATTGAGAAATGAGGTCAGCTGTGAGGATGTGGTCAGTGTGAGTGTGCAAAGTGAGAACATTCACTTACCAATGATATTCTTGACTGTACATTGAGCCTCCACTCAGTATGGTGTAGGCTGAAGTGCTGAAGGTGGACATAGACGTACCAGGTGGAAGCACAGAGACAGGGGACACAGCGTGGAGATTCTTGGTGCAGGCTCTTCCTCAATCGTCACACCACGGTTGAGGAATTGCGGAGTGATCTTGTGGGCTACGGTGCGTTGACCCACTGAGTGAAATGGTAGTTAATCATTGAGCGTCACTGAAAAGAGGTGCTTACCATTTGAGAGCACTGAAGGGCCCGTATTCTTCAGCCAGAAATTGTGGTCGTGTCCCTGCTGTGCTTTTGAATGTGTGTCCCGAAGGGGACTTGGGGCTAGGGCTCAACTCCAGGGAACGCTTCGTCGCATTGCTGGGCACCAGATTCGAGACTTGTGGGATTGGTGCAGGACCAGGGTGAAGTTGAACTGGGTTGGGCATTGCAGAAACTGCATGCATGTGGATTGCTGACTGTCTACACTCTGCATCATTGTGCCACAAGAATGCCTGGCCAATCATGGTGTCAGCCTTCCAGTGGCCAAGCACAAACGGAGAAGTTTTTGCTCAGCCTGAGCTCGAAGATAGCTTCAGAATACTCGACCTTGAACCACTTCCGAATGTTAGATTTCATTGGTAACTTGGATGCTGGTTGAGTGTAAGCAGACAGAGAAGTGTGGGACCTTGAAAGAGAGAGCTTGATGAGTTTGTCGACGACTATGTCCGCGGAACGTCGAATGCTGTCGTACTCTGGAGCTGAGATAATCGACCTGTCCCCACGGCGGATGGCAAGGTGCATCTTCAGTCGACGCTTATTTGCATCCGTGACAATGGTGCCTGCCAACGTGTCCGTTTGGCAGTCTTCATAATACCAGAGCACCAATGTCGGAAATAGTGATGGCCGTTGGGATGGCGCCTCCACGTGGTCAAGATAACCATTGACAGACCTCTCGTGTGCAGAATTGAAGTCAATTTTGTATGTTGTGAAGCCGAGTCGCTTGGCCCCAAAGACGATGATGCGCAAGAGTCTGTTCTGCTGCTGTCACGTGATGCCAGTAGAGCTGTGGGACACAATTAGTGGCTGCGCATGGAAACAAGCTATATGCACCCTGGTGAATGTCTGGAACAAGGGGGAGCTCACTTTTTGCGACCTGCTTCTCTTCAAAATCCCTGTCCATGTATTTAGTGAGGACTCCGGACACATAGTAAAACTTCCGGCGTAGTTTGTGGTAGATGGGGTTGTGGTGGAGATCGATGTCAGTGAGAGAGGCGATAGTTTCAGGGGAGAGCCTTGAAGCGAGGCCAATGGAAGAGGCTGCCTTGCGCGGAAATGCCAAAAGATGGGGGTGTAATGTCGAACCTGACATGAGGGAAGGAGTGGCTGAAAGCTGCCCAGAAAAGTCGATTGGTGGCCTTGACCTCAATTGAGGTTTTGGCACATGCAGGGTATCTGCTGTGAAAGGTTCGTAGCCATAGTCGTCATCGCCAGAAGAGTCATTGACAGGTAGTAGCCTTAACTGCGCTCGAGATCTTGGCACATGCACAGTATCCATTGGAAGGGGTTCAAAGATGGTATTGTCCTCACTAGCAAAGTCAACGGTGGCCTTGACTGTGCTTGACGTCTTGGCACCTGCAGAGTACCCACCGGATGGTAGGGTTCGAAGCCAGTGTCGTCCTCATTGGCAGTGTTGAAGAATGAAGGGGGAAGAGGGTCATTATAGATGTCTTCATCGCCTTCCAAGCCAGTGATGTCGTTGCACTGCATGGGTGTACTGAATGAGATACAGAAATGAAAAAAAAATGTGTACAAAAAAACACGTCGTGTTTTGGCTTGACAATTTTTTGAACACATGATGTTCTCACGCTCCCCACGCCTGCTCCAGCATCCACATTTACCCTCAGCCCAACACTGATCTATGTCGATCTCACAAATCCTCATACTCACCATGTCTCCAGCAACTCAAGTCTATATCTGTCTGTGTTCTAGGTGCCACGGGAAGTTCAAAAGACTCACAAAGCGAACAATTGAGGCACATCTGGCCCATGATCAGGGCTTTATTCAGTCACTGCCATCTAATGCAGATCTTACCTCTGGTCGTGCCTTCATGGAGTCATGCATTAATCAGACTATCCAGCTCCTTTCTCAGCATCATGGAGCTCATCTATTGCCTGATACAGCACCAGATACTGAGGGATCTTGTTTGATGGGCTCAGAAGGTGCTTAACTTTTCTGGCCCTTGCCTTATTACTTTATTATTGTTTATTTAACCCTAAAGCGGTCCTTAATTATGCAGATAATTCAGATCAGCAGGCTGACTATGACATTTTGGGGCTGCCTGAACACAACAAAGATGCTGCAGAGCCTGGTAAGTGTTTTACTTTATTGTAAATGGCTCACCCATACTTACTGCTCTTAATTATGCAGATCAATCAGATCAGTGGGCTGACTCAGAGGTTTTTGGACAGCCTGAAAACTATGAAGAGGCTATGGAGCCTGGCAAGTGTTTATTTTAATGTGAAATTGGCTCACACTGACTCTGCTGCATGGTGCTAGATACTGCTGTTGATTCTAGTCTTATATGGCAAGGCATGGATAATGTTTCTGATTTGGAGGAGCTAGATCAAGATGCCTTGTCTGAGGCTAGCTTTAGCTCTTTGGATCAAGATTCTAACTCTGATGCTGAACTTGACTCTGATGAACCTGACTGTCATCCAATTTTGGAACCTGTTGATAACAGGGATGCTAATAGCTCCAATCTTGATCAGGAGGACTCCTTCACTTCCAGTGCTGCTGACCTTCCAGAAGTTGTTCAAAAGCTTCGGAAGCAGCTTTTGTCTGGCTACACACATCCAATTATCCCACCTGTTATTGACCATATAGGTCATCCACTTACCAGAGATGAGGTGCTTTCTCTAAACCACTATCTGGCTTGGGTTGACTCGCATGGCACTGTTAAGGCATATGGCCTTCATGCAAAGGTCCTTGAGGAGACTGCAGGAGCTGAGATCCTTAGCCTGTATAAGGTTAGAAAGCTTGCCATGGAGCTTTCAGGGTTATCATCTCAGCTGGTGGACATGTGTCCTAAAAGCTGTATGGCTTTTACTGGAGACTTCAAAGGCCTCCATTCTTGTATTTATATCCGTGACAAATGTCTTGGCCCTTGTGGTCAACCTCTCTATGATAAAAATGGTCACCCAAGAGCTCAGATGATCTACACTCCCATTGCACCTGTTATTCAGTCACTTTATATGAATAGGGAAATGGCAAAATCTATGCGCTATCGACATAGGCATTTACAAGATGCCTTACAAAATCTAAAACCTGATTCATCTCCTACAAAATACTCTGACTTCTCTGACTCTATTAATCATCTTAATCAAGTTCACCACTCTTGCTTATTTCAACAAGAAACTGACACTGCCATAACTATCTCAGGAGATGGTGCTCAGCTTACTATGAAAAAGAAGTCTGATGTATGGGTTCTGATTGTCACAATTCTGAACCTTCCCCCTGATATGCAGTCTAAAGCTGCTAACATCATCATGCCACTTGTTATTCCTGGGCCTTCTTCACTTGGAAATGTGGAGTCATTTGTTTATGTCCTTTATGAAGAACTTGCAAGGCTTAGTGTTGGTGTATGGACCAAGGATGCACTGTCAGGAAACTACTTCCTTTTAAAGGTCTATCTGTGTGGTGTTCTTGGAGATATGCTTGGTTCTGCAAAACTTAGCAGAATGGCTGGACACATGGCTCTCTATGGATGCCGTTTTAGTACAGTGCGAGGTGCACGCCCTAGTAAAGATAGAGGTATGATATAATATGATAGCATCATACAATTTTATCTTATTATTTTGCCTTATAGGTGCTAAAGCCCAGTATTATCTCTCTCACCACCTCTAAAAAATGGTGTTGATATTAATGAGGATTGTCCTGCTTTTGACCCTTTTAACTTGCCAATTCGGGTGATAGAAGACTACTGGGAAACCATTAAGAGGCTTGAAGCTCTAAAAGGCACCAATAAACCATATTCTGATGCTGTGAAGGCCACTGGTGTCTCTGGCCTTCCCAAATGTGCAGCAAGCCCTGCCTTTTCACATCCATTCTTTTTCCCTCTTGACCCCTTTCATCTCTTTTATGAAAACTGCATGCCCCACTTCTGGGATTTGTGGGTCACATTTAGCTCTTCAGAAGATATAGTCCATATGACTGAGGAGATTGGCTCAATGCTTGGAGCTGAGGCTGAAAGAGCTATAGCCACATTGCCCTCAACTTTTTGTGGGCCTATCAGAAACCCATATACAAAGAGACAGAGTTCATACAGAATATATGAGTGGATGGCACTCCTCCACATGTATATTGTCCCCATGGCATGGGAGCTCGGATTTAATGTTGAGGTGGTCAAGAACTTTGCTCTATTCTCCAATATTGTGGAGTATGCTATGACAAATGTCCCTCGAACAGAGAAGGATTTATCCATGCTTCTTGAAAAGATTATCCTTTTCTTAAGAGGATTTGAAAGCCTCTATGTTGGAAATGATGCATTCAAAATTACCTGCTGCAGGCTATGCATCCTTCAGCTGATTTATATTCCTTTCCACATTACATATAATGGTTCCATCAGATTTGGCTCCCAAGCTACATGTGAGCGAGCCATAGGAGATATTGGACATGGCATAAGGTCAAGAAAATCACCATTCCAAAACATAGTCTCATATAAGGGAGATAAACAGTCTGCCAGACTTATACATCTTATCTATCCAGAAATCTCCTCCTCCTCATCTAAAGCAAGAGTCCAAAGAACTTCTCTATTTAAAATCCTTCCTATCACTCAGAAGCAAAGAAGAGAAGATAATGATATAAAGGCTCACATAGAGGCAATCCAATCTTATCTTGGAGCCAGAGCAGATCTCTCATTTGACATTACAAGATGGGGGAAGTGCCCTCTGCCCAATGATATCACCCTTACAAGTCGGCTCTTTGAGCTTTCAAAAAAGTCCAATTCATGCTCCTCAAGGTACTTTGAGGCTCATCCAAGGAAGGGGCTACAGCTAAGAGATCAGCCTCTTGATGAAACAGAAGTTGAGGTAGAGAGGGTTAAACCTATTTTTGGAGAGGCCTTAGCCTTCTATACTGCAAAGTCTGCTGAGGGCACTGACTTCTCCCTTGTTGTCTACTGTCCTCTGATAAAACACCACCTATTATTTGGAAGATGGTATGGAAAGTGGTCACAATCACTGTATGTGCTAGAAACATCAGCCATTGTTAGCCTTGTTGGAATTTGGGCTTACAAAGATCATGTGCATATCATGCGAAAACACCCAGGACTTACCTTACTAACACCAGAAGAATGTGGCCTTGGTGATGAGGAAGAGTAGACAGTAGACTCACATGTACTATATAAATAAGGGTTGATACTATTGCTGTAAATATAAGGCTTAGGTCAGGCATTCATAAGTTAGAGTTAAGAGGCTTGCCAGTGGGGTAGATATCAAATTCGGCACCACTGAACAGGCCAACTTCTCTGCAAGCATAAGGTGTAAGGAGTTCAACCACTGATATTGGTCTCAAGTACTTCAGCAGTTGTTGCTGCTCAACAAATGCAAAGCAAAAAGATCAGCATGGATGGACTTCTCACCACTGGCAAGATATGAAGCAGCCTCAAACACAACCTGAGAAGGGGGCAACCAGACTGTGTGAAATCAGTGCCATCCGTACTGATTGTATGGACAGATTTCTCACCAGGATGAGAGAGTCCCATCACGTTGGCGTCAAAGGCAGTCCCAGTGGCATCAACGTCATCGTCTTTCCTCAGAGTCAGTTGAAGGGGTCCGATAGTGACCTCCATGTTTGCGTCAGGGGTTGTCACAAGAGTCCCCATGGTCCCTCTCAGAGGACAGAGTCCTCAATGCAGAGTCCCGTCCTCGGCAGCTCCTTGATATGGGCCCAGACACGGGAGGGTGATAGGCTGAGACAAGATGTTAGTCAATTGCTGGCTGTGGTACATCATCATTCGTGCGATACTTACGAGTAGATACTCCTCGTTCCTGGTCCTGATCTTGAGGAGGATGGGTCTGTATAGGCTCTGGGCCAGTAACCTCAAGGGTGGGTACTGTGGGTGCTCGAGATGCGCGAGTATGGCGTGATGGTGCACCGCTAGCTGGCACATGGATGGGTTGCGATGGAGCATATTGCGAAGCCGGGTCATAAGGTTGCCGGAGAGGCTTGCCATCCCCTTTGGTATCAGGAATGCTTGGCGAACCAGGAGGAGGATATGTGTGTACGTGGGTCACTGAGGTTGGAGAAAGAGCGGAAGGGCCGTACTCAGGCATTGTATGAATAGGAGGTGGTGAATAATAATCATGAGAACATCAGCGGCAAGAATGAGGGAACCAGAATCTGTCAGAGACTCATCACGTTGGTGTCAATGATGTTCCCGTTGACGCCATCGTCTTTCCTCAGAGTCAGTTGTTGAAGGGGTCCAATAATGTTCGCATCTGGGCCTGTCACGAGAGTCCCCACGGTCCTGCTCAGAGGACGGATGTTACGCTCAGACCCTGCTCAACCTGGTAAAATCAGCAAGCAATGCAAGTGCCTTCATGAGCATTGGAAGAATTGCCACGATTACCCAGAGGCGCATACCCGGGGGGGCACGTGATCAAGAGGACATCGAAGAGGAAGAGGCCGTACGTGCACTCGTAGCGGCAGAAGACGACAGCTACCTAGCCTATGATGAGGCGTGCAGAGTCTGCCAGCTTGTGAGTAACCTAATAACTCACAGTAGAACCCCAAATGCTGGCAGGAAGGTTATTACAGGACAAATGAAGGTCACGTGACACAGTCATGTGACGAAGTCCCAAGTCATGGAGCTGACCTAATCAATAAGTCACGGGACTCACAGTGTAGAGGAAGTGTCCCAGGTCACAGTACGTATCTGACCTAACCCATAACTCAGGGGACGTTGGAAGAAGCCAGTGGAACTTGGCGGAAGACAGTTGTGTCCTGAAGATGACCAACGACGACAGATAGCGATTGTGTGGTGTAAGACCAGCGGCTTGATGTTGGAACGAACTCCAGCGGGCTGTGGCTTGATGTTGGACAGTATTCCAGCGGGCCAGGTTTGATCCCCTTTCGGGTATGTGTTCAAGATGGATTAGTCCAAGGAGCACCTGTGTTAGCGCCGAGCCATTGTTTATTGGCTGACTGTTGTGGATGACATTTCCCACTTATGCTTACCATTGTGATTACTGATTGCTTAGTGTCGCTTAAGTCGTGCACTTACTCATGCCTTGTGATGCTTAAACATTCACTTACTCATTCGATTACTGTTCACTTATTGATGTGTGAGTCATCCTTATTGTTTTTTACTCATACTATGTGTGTCGCCTTTATGGCTTGATGGACAATTACTATAAATACTATACAAGTTGCGCTATGGTTCGCTAGCTTAGTTGTCTTGAAATCCACCTGTACTCTTCTCAGGAAGTTCAGACAGTCTTATAGCAGAGTCATTGTTCTTTGTGACTATCTTGTTGCCAACTTAAGTGTTAGGCGTTGCCACCTTGTAATGAACCTCAAGCTAGGTGGTATTAGGGGACCTTCTTGGTTATTTCCCCTTTACAAGTCGTTCAAAGTCGTTGTTGCACAGCAAACAGTGTCATGGAGTCTCACCTTGTGAAGGTATAGAGACTGATAGAAAGGTTTGTAGAGAGGAGTGCTCAAGTGTGCGTAGAGTGAACGACTTGTATTCTTAGAGGGGCTCTACTCCCCTCATTTATAGGAAAACCAGTCCCTATGGTCCACCCATGTCCGTTTGCGTAAAAGTGATGAGTAAAGGTGTCCACAAGATGTGAAACACCCCAGAAGTCTTCGATATCACCACGTGTGATACTGATAAGACTTGCACCCTCCATATTGGAGTTGTGCCCACTTTTGTGCATAACGGAGTACCCTAATATGGTAATCATATGTACGATACTACTGTAAATGTTGTAACTGCTATAGATAAGATATGTATGTACTTATTACGTTTCAACAGTCGTTCCTGAGTTCAGAAGCCGTGCACTTTGCTCAGTGTTGAAGCAAGGAAGACCCATCGGATCCAAGTCGGATCAACATTCAGTGGAAACATTACAATGGAGTCCTCGACCCGGAGTACCGTCCTCGGCGGCTCCTTGTATATGGCTTGGACGGGGCGATATGTACTGCAGATGGGACCATTCCTACCAGATGGATAGGCGGGCCATGTGAGGAGTGGACAACATGAACCACAGATGGTGGTTGAACTCCAGAGGGCATGCGGGCACAGGCTGCTCAGGTACTTGTGCACCACATCCTTCATCCCCGAGGCTAGTCGAAGGGGTGTAGGGAACTTGAGGTTGCTGAGGAGCCTGCCCTAGGATATTAATGATCGTGAGACCACCAGGTCTGTAGTCACATGGGGCCACAGGGAGCGGCGGACTTGCCGCCCATTTGGTACAAAGGTAGTCAGTAGCGAAAGTCGCAAGCCAATTGAAAACATGAAAGCCAGCACCAGTTTTGAGCATGAAGAGGGCAATGACCTGCTGAATGAACAGACCGACTGTTACGATCAGCGACGCGTGTCACCTACGTTGACCGTTTGGCCTGAACTTTTGCCATAGTGTTTCGCGTCATATGGACTATCATTGGGACCATTTTCACATTCTATCTCGTACTCCCTGTTCCCGCGCGCCTTTCGGTCTCATGACCTTCTTCTTATCGTCACTGTACTTCTATCTTGTTCGATACTGTTCCATATGGCGTCATACTTATACTGATACTAGTAGTATTAGTGGCAGTCCTAGTAGCCCAACTACCAGTAGTGGCACGTCTCAATTCGTATATAATGTGTACTCATAGCGGACTTAGACCTTAGGTCTGAGTTCTTGAATCTCATCGACTTCACGCTGTCACACACCGCGGCTGCATCCAAGTCCAGTCGACTTTTCAGTTCCAACCTTCTCTCTACGATGATTGGAGATACTTCGTATCAACTCCGTCACTCGTATATTCACTACTCGCCTAGGGTCATACCCTACGCTCTCGCATACTGTCACACCATATCCACGACCCTCATCGGGGGAGGTTTGGCAGTCGCTACGAAGACATCGACAACGAACCCCTCGCATAACCGGTACTCCACCTCGTTACTCAAGTCGAGTTGATACGTCCAGTCAAACGTAACATTAACTCAGACCTCTCCTCAACCGTGGCGTACCCAACAAACAAACAAATCGAGCGAAGAGGTGAACGAAACGTCCCTGTCAGATTTCTAAGGAGCAGTCTGGAAGGACGACCCTGACGCGACACGCTCTGGCTACTTTGCCTATAGCAAATTTGAACAATTGATATTCCTGTCAATTCGACTTCAATACACTCGAGTGGGGAACAGCCCAACGAAGCCAATGAAGTGGCGACTGGAAGATTACCCGACCACCCGATTCCCTCCACCAGTTACAGGTATCCATCTCTGAACCGAAAAGGTTGATCGATCAGAGTGGGGTCCCATTGACGGACAAGAAAACAAGCACCAGAAGAACGACTACAGTTCACATCAGACGCAGGAGATGAATCAGACGAGACGTTAAAATTCCCACTACATCACAACAAGAAGACGAAGAAACAAGCTTGCTCAATTGGCTGAACATGTACCCAGCAATTTCCACAACCCAACCCGTACTATCTCTGGCTTACCTACGCTGGCTTATACAATGTCACAAATCGCAACAACTACCACTGTCCCTCCAGCGACTGTATTGGGCCGAACTGCTCAATTTGGAATACCCCTGGGATTCCCTTCAGAGGGAGGACCAAGCAGAGGAGGAGGAGGTGGAGGCGATCCTCCACCAGGAAGACATCCCCCTGCTCATATCAATCCTCTACCTGCAGGAGGAGGAGGAGGTGGCGACCCCAATCCAGGACCACCCTATGGAGGGCCTGGAGGAGGGGGAGATATGGGAGCCAGAGGACGGGGAACTAATGGAAAGCTAGTCGGCAATGAACCCCAAACTTTAACGGTGATCGAGAAAAAACCGAACAATTTCTCCTCGAATGGAATATCTATCGAGGACTCAATTGGAATGCTGACACCATGCAACACCCCTTCACCCGCACCATGCTCTTCTTATCTTATGTCAAAGGGGAATATGTTGTTGAATGGACTGGAGCACAAGTAACATGGCTCCACGATCAAATCACAGGGGGAGCCAACATCTGGGACGAGTACCTCTGGGTCACCGTACTCGATCGATTCAAAACGCATTCATCGATACCATGGTAGCCCAAAAATCGAAGAACGAACTCAAAGTTTACCGTATGAAAGAGGGCAAGTTCGATGAGTACGTTGCAGGATTCAAAAAGCTTGCGCGACTCGCGGGACATGACCTTCAAGAATCCGCAGTCATCGAGATGTTCGCAGGAGGACTCCCTAATGCCCTTCACCGGAAAGTCATCGAATTCAGTGATCACCTTATCAGCTTCGAAGATTGGGTAGACGAAGCATGCAAACAACACCAGAAATACCTGTATCTCACTAGCCGCTTCCAGAACGATACAAAGAAGAAGCTCACCAAACCTCAGTGGCAGCAAGCACTGAAAAAGAAAGACGACAACGCCATGGATACTTCCGTGGGCCACACTCGAGCTAGGGCAGCACTGACGGATGACGAGCGTACTCAATTAATGACCGAAGGAAAATGCTTCCGTTGTCGCAAGACTGGTCATATGAGTTGCAACTGCCCGTTAAAGTTGCAGGCATCCCAAGCACGAGCTAGTCCTCAGGAGGAAGATGCTCAAGTACAAAGTGCCAAGACAAAGGAAGATAAGAAACCGAGCGCCCGGGAACTAGTGGCGGCCATCAAAGAACTGGAAGACGATGACAAAGACCGACTCATTCAGGAAGTCTTTATGGGGAAGGATTTTTCGTGAGCTCAAACCCAACGGCCTGGGCAAGAGCTATTCGCACACTCTGTAACTCCGTGTACATTACCCACTATCGAAGTATGAAAATCCCCGTTTCATTTCGAACGCAGAGTGCAATGGCCGACAAAAAGATACTGGTAGATTCAGGGGCAACCGATAATTTCATCGACCCCCGACTAATCAAAAGACTAGGACTTGGAACCCAACGTTTGGATAGACCTCGAAAGATCTGGAATATCGACGGGACCAATAACCGAGCAGGAATGCTAACAGATTATGTTGATCTAGAGGTTCGAACAGGAAGTCAGGAGAGGCAAATGCGATTTCTCGTTACGGATCTAGGTCTTGAAGATCTTATCTTGGGATATCCCTGGTTGTCCACGTTTGAACCCCGCTTCCATTGGAAGAGCAGCACCATTGATACAAGATTCTTACCAGTGGTTGTGCGCTCACTAAATTGGAGGAACCTCATGATTAAACCTATGATCTCAAGAACCTACACTACCACCCTATCGGACCTCGAAAAAGATCAGATAGTACGGCAGTTGGAAGAAGAAAGCAGTCGCCCCGCAACCATTGCAAGCGATTTGGCTCAAGCAGCAATGGGTCTACAATCAAAAGAAATACCGACAGAATATCAGGAATTTGCAGCGGTATTTGATGAAGAACAATCACAAAGATTTCCCCCGTCCAGAGAATGGGATCATGCGATTGAACTAAAAGAGGGGGCGCCCAAAGCAATTAACTGCAAACTGTATCCTCTAACGGGGATTGAAGATGAAGCTCTCAAGGAGTTCATCTCAACTCAACTTCGGAAAGGTTACATCCGACCATCCAAATCCCCGTACACGTCACCATTCTTCTTTATCAAAAAGAAAGATGGAAAACTTCGACTGGTACAAGATTATCGCAAACTTAACGAGTACACCATCAAAAACAAGTACCCACTTCCATTAATCCCTGACCTTATCGCACAAGTAAAAGATGCACATATATTTACAAAATTCGATGTGCGATGGGGATATAACAACATACGGATCAAACAGGGAGACGAACATAAAGCGGCATTCAAGACCAAATATGGTCTCTTCGAGCCAACAGTCATGTTCTTTGGACTTACAAATTCACCCGCCACTTTCCAGAACATGATGAACCATATCTTTCGATCTGTTCAGGAGGAACATACAAAACAGGGAACGGAAATCATTATCTATATGGATGATGTACTCATTGCGACGACAACTACCCTGCAAGATCATCGAACGGCGGTCAAAGATGTTCTTAGAGTGTTCCAAAAAAACAACTTGTACCTCAAACCAGAAAAGTGCACATGGGAGGCACCACGCATTGATTATCTGGGGCTAATCCTTGAAAAGGGGGTGACACGCATGGACCCTGTCAAAATCTCGGGCATCAAGGACTGGCCGACACCCACCAACCTGAAACAGGTCCGATCATTTTTGGGGTTCTGCAATTTTTACCGCCCCTTCATTTACCAATTTGCCCATCTGGCACGGCCTCTTAACAACCTGACTAGGAAAGATCACACATGGAATTGGGGTACACAACAGCAACAAGCGTTCGAAACACTAAAGCGTTGAGTTACATCAGAACCAGTACTGGTTCAACCCGATTTGAGGAAGCCATTTGAACTCGAAGTAGATGCGTCGGGGTTCGCACTAGGAGCCGTTCTAACTCAACGGGGACCTGACCAAAAACGACACCCAGTGGCATATTACTCTAGCACTCTATCAGAGGCCGAACGAAATTATGACATATACGACCTGGAACTCCTAGCAATCGTGAAAGCCCTTAGACATTGGCGTCAATACCTCATGGGATCACCACACCAAACAATAGTGTATACAGATCATGCGAACCTACAATACTGGCGAGCCCCTCAGAGGATCAGTCAACGTATAGCACAAGAAGTATTGGAACTATTGGAGTACAATATCGCGCTCAAACACGTCGCAGGACAGGCGAATGGAAGAGCCGACGCCCTGTCAAGACGACCCGATTATGGACAAGGAGAAGACGATAATGACCAAGTCATAGTGTTACCTGAGCGTATGTTCATTCATGGCACCAACACCCTTGAAATCACGACACCAGAACTATTCGATCAGAACTTACAAACCTTGACACCTTGGATCACAGCCCATAACCTAAAGAAGGAACACAGAGTGTGGTACAAAAGAGGGCACAAGGTAGTCACCGCTGACAAAGAACAATGTAAGGCGCTGATCAAAGACCATCATAACCCACCAGCGTTCGGACATCCAGGGATATCGCGGACTACTCGCCTCGTAGGAGAAAGCTACTGGTGGCCGCAGCTAACGCAAGAAGTGTATCAATACATCAAAGGGTGTGCCGAATGCCAAAGACACAAGGTCAATACCCAAGTGCGAAAGGCCCCCTTGTTACCTATCACACCAGTACCAGAAGCATTACCATTCCTAACGGTGGCGATGGACTTTATTGTCAAGCTTCCGGAGTCCGAAGGACACGATTCTATCCTAACCATAACAGATCACGATTGTACCAAGATGGCGATCTTTATCCCTTGTCAAGAAACCATAAATGCGGAAGGAGTAGCCCAACTGTACTTCCAACATGTATTTCCTCGATTTGGTCTTCCAAATAAGGTCATCAGTGATCGAGACCCAAGATTCACGTCCAGATTCATGAAAGCCCTCTGTAGACAATTGGGGATCCAACAAAACATTTCTACAGCATTCCATCCATGAACCAACAGACAATCGGAGAGGACTAATCAATGGCTCGAACAGTACCTTCGGTTCTGGGTCAATCAACAACAAGACAACTGGTATCACTACCTGCCACTCGCTGAGTACGCTCATAACTCGTGGAAAAACGAAACTACCCGGACGTCCCCGTTTCAAATCCTTATGGGACATAATCCGAAAGCGCGGATAACGGAGAGCGTATCTCTTATGCCTAATGTGGCCCTACGCATGGAACAATGGAAACAAGCACGGAAGAAAGTGGAAGTATCAATAAGGCAAGCGCAAGATCGATGGGCGCAAGCTAGGCGTCAGGGGCAGACATTCAAAGAACAAGAAATGGTATGGTTGGAAGGGCGCAATCTACGGATAGATCAACCATCAGCCAAATTAGCCCCGAAAGGGCATGGACCGTTTCAGATTATCAAGGTACTATCGCCTGTCAATTACCAACTGAAACTACCACCCCAATGGAAGATTCACGATGTGTTTCATGTTGACCTTCTGACCCCTTATCATGAAACAGAATTCCATGGACAAAACTTCGAAAGACCACCACCTGACCTAGTAAACAGAGAAGAAGAATATGAAGTGGAGCAAATCCTAGACTCAAGGCAATACGGACGAGGGCGTAAACTCCAATACCTCGTTAAGTGGAAGGGATACCCCGACGCAGAAAATCAGTGGGTCAACTGGGATGACATGAGCGCAGATAAGGAAGCGGAAAAGTATCAGCAGACTCGAAATAACACGCATATAAGAAGACTGCATACCGACGCTAATTCCCCAGACCCTAGCATGACAACTTCCCCAGATGAACTCAGCATCACAGCCGTCGACCCCACCTCTCCCCAACCAACAACCCCCGCCTCTCCCGGGGCAGTATTTGCCATATCTGGATCTGAGTTCAATGACCCCAATGTCCAGGAGGCTCTACGCTATTTCAGCTACGTCCCCTCCTCTTGGATCACGCCCACCACTTCCAACAGTGCGAGTACTCGTGCCCCCTCTCCCGAAGAGATCGACCCAGACGTCGAGTCCCGAATGGCAGACTACGCAATCTGGGTCCAACGTGGACGACGACCCCCTACCCCTTTCACTCTTGACTCCGACCCCCTTGCCTGCATCGAGTTCCTCCAGCAAGGAATTCAAGCACACGTCGATGCTTACACCACTCACACCACAGAGCTTGTCCCCACTCACGAGCCCCTCGCCGTCACCACCTCCACAGCTTCCACTCCCCCACTCCCCATCCCACCACCTCCGGAGTATGATGGTGTGGGACAGGTATATCCAGACCAGCGGGGGACGTACTCCTCTTCCCCAGTACCACTCACAAACCCCTACCCGACGACGAATCAAGAAGCCGTTGCGCTACCGCCTAACCCGAGCGCAGAAGGATCAGGAGGATATCACACTCCTGACTTCGCTCGGGACCCTTGGGCGACGCGTAACGAGAAGCACGACTGGGAAGCTCAGGGCCGCGTTACACCGCCGCCAGATGGGTTCAACGTGAACCGGGGGACTGACTATGTACCCATGCAGATCTCTGATGGCTATGGTGTCAAATGGCCGGCCAAATACACCAAGGTCACCTTTGGCGACGACCCCTCTGTACAAGGTTACTTGTCTGGAGATCCACAACTGTACACAAGTCGACTACTGGCCACACCACGTCGAGATCTAGAGACCATGCCTCACTATGCGGATGCTGACTTGTACCTTCTCAAGGGAGGGTATCCCTTCTGTAACGTTTTGACCCAACGCTACCTTCAGTCTTGCCTTGACCTGCAGACTGGAATGCGTGTCGTACGACGAGAGTCGACGCTACTCCGAATGACGCCTGGAATAGCCGAATGATGACAAGAGAGGACCAAATAATGAGGCCTCTATAGATAAGTCCACAAAGGGACAACAAGACAAGCAGACAAGGAGTGGATAGCAATGCAATTAACAGGGACCAACCATGCTAGTCGTGAGGTGGTATGAGAATACAAAGCTAAGGACCGTACTGTCCAAAGCTGCTACTTATATACTGCTCAAGGGACTGGGTTTCAACCTGAGTCCCAAGCTAAACTATGATAAGAGAGATAAGCATACGGCTTATCCTCCAATAACATCTGTCCATCAATGATGCGCCACGGCCCCACAACATGAGGCGAACTGCCTTAAGGGCCATCAGGGATAAGGAGTCATACTGACTCACCCAATCAGAGATATACTCAATGTGGCTAGTCCATCAGAAATATCCATCAGAACCCCAAGATAAGGGCCTGGAACGACCTCGGCTTCTGATAAGCCGGCATGGGCATAAGCCCGACCCGGTCACATGACTGGAACTCGCATCAGTCACGTGACACCCGAACATATTCTTATCACGCGATGTCTCACGGCACGATATTCTTTGCATGCCTTCGCAGGCAGCGCGCACTCTTGCACGTGCGCCGAATGTCACATGACCGCATGGCACGATCGTGACACCTTCCGCGAAGAAGTCAACATGGCTCTAGACTGGGACGGTGATCAGTCCCTCAAAGCCGAAGTTTGTCGGTACCAGTACACGGAACTCGAAGGGCGACGATTGGCCCAAGATTTAGTAGACCTGGAGAAGCATGTGTCGGACAACATGCTCAACTCATGGGCCACTGTACGACGCCTGCAGGAAGCTGACACGGTTGAAAGGATTGCCGCGGCGAACAAGAAACAGAAGAAGCGTCGAGTGGCTTTACTTAACGAGGTGCTAACCAAGATCGAAGCGCTGCAGGAACGTGGACGTTCCACCTAGGAGGAGGGTGATGTTACGATCAGCCACGCGTGTCACCTACGTTGACCGTTTGGCCTGAACTTTTACCACAGTGTTTCGTGTCATATGGACTATCAGTGGGACCATTTTCACATTCTATCTCGTAATCCCTACCCCCGCGCGCCTTTCGGTCTCCTGACCCTCTTCCTATCGTCACTGTACTTCTATCTTGTTCGATACTGTTCCATATGGCGTCATACTTATACTGATACTAGTAGTATTAGTGGCGGTCCTAGTAGCCCAACTACCAGTAGTGGTGCGTCTCAATTCGTATATAACGTGTACTCATAGCGGACTTAGACCTTAGGTCTGAGTTCTTGAATCTCATCGACTTCACGCTGTCACACACCGCAGGCTGCATCCAAGTCCAGTCGACTTGTCAGTTCCAACCTTCTTCTCTACGATGATTGGAGATACTTCGTATCAACTCCGTCGCTCGTATATTCACTACTCCGCCTAGGGTCATACCCTACGCTCTCACATACTGTCGACACCATATCCACGACCCTCATCGGGGGAGGTTTGGCAGTCGCTACAAAGACATCGACAAACGAACCCCTCGCATAACCGGTACTCCACGCTCGTTACTCAAGTCGAGTCGATACGTCCAGTCGAACGTAACACAGATGCACCGTCTTATTTGAAAACCATGTATTCAAAATCAGAACTAAATCCGGCAAGAAAGTCGGACACATCCCTGCCAGCTTGAATGGAATCTACAAGGTCAAGCACTCCCACCATGTTACGATCTGACGGACTTGACGGGTGATGTCAGAATCTAACGCGGTTGACCTCTTCTTACTGTACATTGCCGCCGGGGATTACTCATGTGTGCTGTCGTGGCTTACTCACTCACTGTACGATGACTGATGATTACTGTTAGTATTACCAAGTGTTACTCAGCATTAGTAGTAGTGGCTGTATCGCTGATGAAAGCGTACGGTCAAGTTCCATTTATAAGGTAGCTGTCGACTGATGTGGTCGACAGCTTGACTCTCTTGTATCATCACCGAATCTAGTCGGGTTCTCTTCCAAAAGGCCCGCCTCTCGCATAGCTCTCTTAGGAAGGCGCTTTCAAGCGTCCTTGGAACAGAGTCACGCCTCCGTGCGTTGACACGCATTGCTAAGTCACGTTACATTTGCCATCGCGTGTAGGGCCTAAGTCAGGCCACGCCGTGCCAATCATAACACACCATGCCAAGAGCACTGCCACCACAACTACTGTCAAGCAAGTTGATATCCACACACTGCACTGATGCCTCAGTCACATTTCAGCTGATGCCATCCGTTCCCTCGTCTGTAACCACACTATCGAAGGCATCCATCTTGTCGATGATGGATCCCCCATCATTTGTAACACCTGCAAGTATGCTAAACTGACTTGCAAACTCATCCAGAGTGAGCACATCACCCCTCCAGCCAAGCACTTCAGCGCTGAGGTCCACACCGACTTATGGGCATCCCCTATTGCCAGCCTCAGTGACCGATTTTACCACATCACGTTCACAGATGACCACACCCAGTACACCTGTATCAACGCACTTTGCACTAAAGACCAGGCATTTCAGCCCTACAAAACTTTTGCTGCCTGGGCACATACTCAGCATGGGGCGAAAATCAAACTTCTCTGCTCAGACCGAGGCAGAGAGTATACAGGCAACAAGTTTACAAAGTTCCTCCAAAAAGAAGGCACCAAATGTCGCCTTACCACCCACAACACCCTGCAACACAACAGGATCGCTGAAGCCCTTAACCACTGACTCCTCAAACAAGTCCAGGCAATGCTCAATCAAGCTGACCTACCAAAGAACCTATGGGCCAAAGCACTACACTTTGCAGTCTGGCTCAAAAACTGCACTTCCACTCAAGCTCTAGGCAACAGTACCACACCCTATGAGAAACTCTATGGCACTAAACCCAACCTCTCTGGCATCCCCAAGTGGGGACAAACTGTCTGGGTACATTCCAACACCAGCACAAAACTTGACACATGAGGCATTGAAGCACGTTGGATCGGACATGACTCTGAAAGCACTCATGCCCACCACATTTACTGGCCAAACAAATGGTCCACCTCAGTCAAATGCAACATCAAGTTTGTTACTCCCACAGTAACAGTTTATGCACCCCACATCATCATGCTGCAAGCCCCAGCACCAGCTGCACCTCCTGCACCAGTTGCACCCGCTGCACCTCCTGCACCACCAGCAGCACCTGCCCCGCTATTCCCTCCGGCACTGCCTCCAGCACCATGGCCCCTTCCATATCAATTACCAACACATCTTCTGCAGACTCTGGCTCAGCCTCCAGAAGGACCATCAACATCTCTTTCACCCTTAACCCTGCTGTCTAGCACACCAACCATGCCTGGAGGAATGACTTCCACATCCCAACTTAGACATCACAGCATCCCTCAACCCGATCCTGCTGCAGAAAGCAGTGAAAAAGAACACCCCTGGAAGATCATGCAAGGGCAAAGAACCCCAACCACCCATGAGGAGATCATCTTATATCCCAGTTCCCTCAGCCAGAGAACGAGCCATCCAATGTGGAGAGGCTATGACCAGTCAAGAATACGACAGACCACCCAGAGATACTATGAGCAAATGGGTTCACCCCAATTGGCCCCACAACACCAGCTCATACACTATTGACCTCGCTCCACCAGACTATGCTTACCTTGCAAATTGCAAGGAAATTTACAAAGCCTCATTCAACAAGCTTCAAGACAATCCAAAAACCCTCACACAAGCTCAGTCTCACCCTGACTGGCCTAAATGGCAAGAAGCCATGGACCACGAGATCACAACTCTCAACAAGGCTCTTACATGGACTTCTGTTCCCCAACCTGCCAACAAGAACATAGTTGGCAGCAAGTGGGTCTTCTGCATCAAATGGAAGGCCAACAGTTTTATCAAAAAATACAAAGCACACTTAGTCACACAAGGGTTCACACAGAAATTCAGCGTGGACTATTTTGACACCTTCTCCCCCATTGCAAAACTCTCCAGTTTTCGCATAATCCTCACCATCGCCGCCCAAAATGACTGGGATGCTGACACCTTTGGCTTCAATGGTGTCTATCTCAATGGCAAACTGGATGATAATGAAGAGATATATATGAAACCACCCCCCAGATATGACAATGAGGGGGAGCAGGTCATGCACCTCCTCAAATCACTTTATGGCCTTAAGCAGGCCAGACACAAATGGTACGACACATTATGCTGTGCCCTCAATGATCTAGGCTTCCAGGTCAATGATGCCAACCCTGGAGTCTTTTCATCACACACCGACAACCACACAACTATACTTGCCATTCACATCAACAATTGTGTCATCACTGGCAGCTCAACAAATCTCATTTCCAGCTTCAAACAGAAGCTAAATGAATGTTATTCATTGATGGACTTAGGTCCCATCCACTGGCTCCTTGGCATCAAAATTACACGCAACCGAGAAACCTGAACCATTTCCCTATCCCAGATGACATACATCAACACTATCTTATCATGTTTTTCTCTCAGCGATGCAAAACCAGTTGCCACTCCCATCACCCCTGGAATGAGTCTCAGCAAATCAGACTCTCTGACAGACAACACAGAACTAGCCCAAATGAAGAAAACTCCTTACCAAGAAGCTGTCAGCAGTCTCATGTACGCTGCCATGGCCACATGCCCCGACATCACCTTTGCCATCTCAGCACTTTCCCAGTTTCTTGAAAACCCTGGCCAAGTCCATTGGGAGGCCGTCAAACGAGTCCTCTGTTACCTCTCAGGCACCAAAACCCATCCCCTCACTTGCAGAAACAAGCACCATGAATTGCTCGGATTCACAGATGCTGACAGCTCCTCACAGGAGCACCATCACGCCATATCAGGCTATGCTTTCCTTATTGACAGCACTGCTGTCTCTTGGGCATCCCCCAAACAAGAACTAGTCACATTATCAACTGCAGAATCCGAATATGTTGCAGCCACACACGCAGCAAAAGAATGCATATGGCTTAGAAGATTCTTCAAACCATTATTTGACACCCATACTACCCCTACCATGATTTATTGCAACAATCAAGCCACACTTCACCTTGCCACCAAAGACAATTATCACACTCAAACCAAACATATCAACATAAGGTTTCACTTCATTCGCCAAACAATACATGACAGGCACATCAAACTCAAATACTGCCCCATGGATGACATGACCACGGACATCCTCACAAAAGTGCTCCCAAAACATAAGGTCGTGATTCATTTGCTAGACCTCAGGATTTGTCACACTTGAGGGGAGTGTTGCATTTTGGCAATGCTTGACCTGGCCGACCCAAGCATCACAGTATGCATCACTGACTGTGCTCAAGCGTGGTGGTTGAATTCCATCCATTCTGTTATCTGTCTCACCCACTACAAGATCTTGCATTCCATATCAACCCCTGTCCCGAGGCAAGCACAACCAAATCCCTTGAACCCCCTATCAACTTTCCTCTGTTTCACATCTCAACTCCATTACTATTCGCTCGGACCACAACTCATATGTTTACTCCTATCTCATTTCCCTTTGACTTTGTATCACAGAAAATGTACTGTAAACTGTATAAAAATCAGCTTGTAACTCTTGAATCATGATCAGTTGTGTTTCCCTCCCATCCTCTGTCTGCCTCAAAACCAATTCTCACAAGGCAATCATTTCCTCTTGCTTTACTCTTTCCACTCTATTCCTTGCTCAGTGACTCTCGTGCTTTGCTCAGATCTTTCCTCGCTGTCCCACTTGACTTTGCTGACAAACTGGCATTACTTCGGACTTGCTCACTGCGACTGACAAACTAGTCACTGCCACCCCCAAAAACTTCACGTCACTCCAGTTACATTTGTCTAATATGAGTTTGAAGTGGAGCATTTGCATGAGCAAAGAAATGAAAAGTTTTGCCAGATTAGGGTTGCCAGTTCCTGATGTCCTCTGCCTTACACCTTTTTGCACTGTGGTCACACACTTGTCACACTAACAGGAACATCTGAACAGGTGGACTTGGTGGCCCAGCAACAGAAGGTGCTTCAAATTGGTCATCTTGATTGTCACTCTTGAGTGCACTTGAGGTGAGATTTCTTTCTACACCTCAATCACCTTAGATTGTTGACTCTAGATTGTATATACACAGTCCCATGTATGTATACTACCACTGCAGAAAAAAAGGTCTCTGAAAATACTGAGATTGGAGGGATCAAGGATGTGAGAATGGCTGCACAAGGCCACCTCCAAAGTTTGCAATTTTTTATGACCACAAATTTGGGATAAAATTCTTGAATTTCTTATGCTCATTCATGTACAATACATACTTTATCTAGGGTTTTTTTTTGGTGAATGTTGAATGAGAGGAAGT